>PVLA01011281.1:0-54771 GCA_004027455.1 Hydrochoerus hydrochaeris
TTTTCCATTTAAAGCCTCTGTATAAACTCTCTCATACTACTCACAGAAGGTAAAATTTCACAATTAGTTTTCACAAAGGGGTTATCTAGAGGGTCTCTAATAACTCCTCCGGAGTTTCTATTTTCGATTTCATATTGAGTATTACATGAAAATATATATATGTGAATTACACAAATTGCAATTATCAGTACAAAACATTACAAGATCCTTGCGCCCAATTCCCACATGCGGTGTCCTTTTTCTGGAGAAGCGATTCCTTGAAGCGCTCTCCTCCACCCATGGACCTTGTCACAAGATGTGGATGGATGGAAAAGGGTGCCGCAAAAATGGGTTTTATTGTTAGCATTTTCAAAGTTCTTTTTTCTCATATCTGCACCATAAGTCTCTTATTTATTTATTTATTTATTTATTTATTTCCTTAAGTTAGAGTCTCACTGTGTAGTTCAGGTGACTTTGAGCTTAATGTGTGGCCCAGACTGCCCTTGAACTTGAAGTGATTCTTCATTTTTGTAAATGGTCTTTAAAATAATAATATAGAAAATCACAACACAGAATCACTGCTGCCTCCCACCCCAGGTGTTCCATAATGTATTAGTTACATTCCTGTTGCTGGAACAAAATACCTGATACCTATAATTTAAAAGAGAATTGGTTTCACAGGGTTTAGTACAAGGTCATAGTTTTAGAGGGTTTAGTCCAAGGTAGGCTGATTTCAAGGCAGAAATGACATGGTGGTTAAGACTTGGCCAAGGAAAGTTGCCCAGACTAGGAAACAGAGAGAGATAAAGGCAAACAAGAATACACCCCTTCTGGTCACACCCGTGGTAAACCCCACATGTGGCCACGCCCTGCCTCCTAAGAGCATATTTAGCTATGAACTCATCAGTGGATTAATGTACCAATGAGTATAGTGCCCCATGATTCAGTAACCTTCCAAAAGTCTTATTTCTGCACATGAGACTTTTAGAGGACATTTTAGATCTAAACCACAGCATTCCTCCCCTGGTCCCCAAAAGGCTCATGTTGATCTCATTATGTAAAATGGATTTAGTCTCTAAGGGTTGCCAGAGTCTGAGCAATTCCAGCATTTCTCAAAAGTTCAAGTTTAAAGTGTCATCTGAAACTCAAGGCAGAGTCTTAGTTGTGAACTCCTATAAAAATAAAAAATAAATTTAAAATGCTGCTGATATGCAATAGCATAGGGTGAACATTTTCCTTTTAAAAAGGAAGAATAGGGCCAGTAATAGGTCAGCGGCACAGTGCCTGCTTGGCAAGCACAAGGTCCTAAATTTGATTCCCAGTATTAAAAAAAAAAAAAAAAAAGAGGAATCATGGGGATAGAAAGGAATCAGGCCAAAGCAAGACTGAAAGCCAGCAGGACAAACATTAAGTTCTATATCATCATTAAGTTCTGTATCTATATAGATATTTGGGCTCACAGTTTTTAGAGGTTTCAGTCCATAGTAGGCTGGTTCCAAGGCAAAAATTAAATGGATTAAATGGAGCCCATGGGCTGGGTAAAGGAAAGCTGCTCCTGTTATGGTGCCCATGAAGCAGAGGAGGCACAGAAGGTGATATTCCATCATGACCTACCTCTTCTGACTAGGCCCCACCTTACAGCAGCAAGTCAGCTACAGTGTGCCTCATGATCCATTATGCTTCAAAAAGCTTTACATTTAAATGTATTGACTTTAAGTGCATCTTCTCAATCCATAATACTCATAGCTTCACGTGTCTCTCTCTTGAGAGCTCCTACAAGAAATTTTTACCCTTTTGCACATGTTTTGCCTGGCCTCCCAGTAGTTTTTCTGAAATCTGGGTGGAAGCTTTCATCCAGACCTGTAACTCCTGTATTTTGCAGGTCTGTACAAAATCAGCATTGCTGAGTACTTGGATGGCTGAATGTGGTGATATGCTTTCCTTCGTAGCCATGAGTTAGCAGGGCTCCCTTTCTGGGTGAATTGTTTTAAAGGATTTTACCCATTTGTACCCTTGAGCTTTCATTGTGTAGCTTCTGGCCAATTTCCGAGATGCCAATTTCCAAGGTTTCATTGTGTAGATTCTGGCCAGTTTCCGAGACTTTCAAGAGGAAAGTCTAGGTTTCTTTTTAGTTGTGCTAATTGAGCAACTATACTCTCCTTGGCTCCAGCCTTATAGGTAATTTCTTTTTTTTTTTTTTTTACCAAGGCTTAACATTTTTATACCTTTTTGAAAATCTTTACATCTTCTAGCTCTGTATTTTACTCTAAATTCTCATTGTAAATCTGGTCAAAATCAGTCAACAGTGCTGATGCCGAAGGCTGAATAGATGTTAGTCTGCCTTGAAATTTTTTCCACCAGATTAGTTGGCCTGCCTTTCTCAACCTCTTTCTGTTCCTCCTTTCCTTTGTTACTTCCTTCCTTCTTTCCTTCTCTGCTTCCCTTCTTCTCTCCCTCGATGTCTAGCATTTGGGATTGAACCCAGGACTTTTGCATTGAGCCACATTCCCAGCCCTTATATTTTTATTCTGAGACAGGGTCATACTCAGTTGCTAAGTTGCACAGGCTAGTCTTAAATTTGAGATTGTGCCTCAGCTTGCTAGAGCGCTGGGTTTATATGGTAAATCAACATGCTTGTGTTACAGACTTTAAATTTAGCCTTGTAGAAAGTCTCATAACATGGTCAAAATGTAGACACGTTTTGTAATGTAAATGTGTGGCTTGTAATTCAGTTCCCATACAGCTCTGACTCATTTTAAACCTCATGAGCCTGGCCTTTACTGGCATTATTTCTATCAGGATTTTCATCTTCTGAGTTCCTAAAGAAGACTTCTCATCAATTTGTGTTTATATCATTTTAAAACTTTTCTAACTGGCATTTTTAATTTTTCCAAACTTCTCCCACAAACCAGTTTTAAAAGTATTAAAGTACATGGTCAGTCATAAGATGATCCTACTCTTGGAACCAATTTGCTGTACTAGTCACCTTTCTATTGCTGAGACAAAATACCTGGCCTCCAAAACTAAAAGTGTTTATTTGGCTCATGGCTCATGGTTTTACAAGGCTTATTCTAAGGTTGGCTGGCTCCAAGGCAAGAATGGCATGGAGGAAAGACCTGGCAGAGTAAACCCTGGCAGTGAGGAAGCAGAGAAGGGAGCACCCCAGGACAGGAATACATCCTTTCAGGTCACTCCCTCAGTGATCTATCACTTGTGACCAGACCCCACATTCTAAGAGCACACTGAACTATGAAATCATCAGTGGGTTAATCTGCTGATGAGTATGGTGTATACATGGTCCAGTCACCTTCCAAAAACCCCTGAATACATCAGACTTCTGGGAAACTTTTAAAATCTAAACCATAACAGGGCAAGCATAGATCATAGACTTACTAACTTATTTTCAACATTCTCTTCATCACAGGCATTTTCTTATGTGATAGCCAGACATATAATTAAGCTAAGCTATCTGATAGGAGCTTATCATTAGATAAGTAAACACATGTAGGATACACGTTAGATATTTATATCCAAAATTCAGGGTAGTACTGATAAAAGCATACTCTATAATGTTAAAGAAGTGGCATATATACCACAAAGAAACTCTGGCCTTAAGTTCTTCACATAATTTCTGTACAAAATAAACAATAGCAGAGTATACCAGACTTCCTTAGAAAGAGTCAAAGAATGTGCTAGATTTATGTAAGACATTAATCTTCATTAAAACAGTTCATGAAAATATCATATGCTGTTATACACAGGTTTTATTTGTCATTTTCTTTCCAAAAATGATTCAGTTACAAAATGTGGTTGTGTAACAAATACCACATTGTGTAAGAGCTGATGTTTGTAAAATAGTTTGTAACTCATACTTGATAGCACATCAGCATGTTTTTATAACAAATAATCCTATTTTAGAGGGAATAGTGAACTGTTTTTAGAGTCAGTTCCTAAAGTAAATTAAGAAGCCCATTCCTGAATGAATCAGGGAGACATGATGAGTGTCACCTAAATAGGAGGACTCTAGTAAAGAAAATGAGTGCAATTTTCTCTATACCTCTCATTAAGTGTTTTTCTTAATTAGCATTATCTAATATAAATATAATATGAACCATATGTGTATTTAAGGTTTTCTAATGCTACAAGAAAAATATAAAAGGAAGCATGAATTTTTATAATATACTATTTAATCCATTGTATTCAAAATACTATTTCGACATGTAACTTTCTTTTTTTTTTTGGTACTGTAGATTGAACCTATGACCTTATATTTGCCAGGCATGTACTTATGCCACTGTGCTAAATCCCTGGTCCCCAACATGTAATTTTAAAATCTGATCAGATGTTTAAATTTCTTAAATTGGGTCTTAGAAATCTGATGTGTATGTTACGCTTACTGCAAATTTGGGACTAGCGATATTTAAAGTACTCAAAGACAATGTGTAGCTAGCAGCTACCATATTATACAGTATATGTTTAGATTATACTTTTGAAAGAACAGCTTTTAGAATAAGAGTTTTGCCATTGTGGGCAAAACCTTACACATACAGCTTAACTTTTCTTGTGTCTAATACTACTCATGATGAAGATTGTGGTTTGTGTATTGCAGAATAAGATTTGACTTGAAAGAAAAGCTTTTAAAGTAACAGGTTTTAGAGTAAAAGACCAAAGGAGGAGGTTAAGGATGGAGAAAAGTTTAGATGGCTCTGTGTTCATAACAGAGGGGATTAGACCTGTAGAAACTCCAGCTTTTCCTAGGAAAGGGACTCCCTAGTTATTGATCAGTTTTTTTTGTTGTTGTTGTTTTTTTAACACTCCTAAGAGAAATAAGCAAATGATATCTTAAACGTATGCAAGGGTTGAGTATGTGATGATTTTCCTTAGTATGATTAATTCTCTTTCTTTTTCATTTAGGTGACTTATGTCAGATTTTATGTTACATCTATCTCAACAAGGAAAAACACAACACAAAACAAAAACATGAGTATGACAAAGATTTGCTTTATTTTTTATTTTTTTCCCTGCTGTGGATCAAACCCACAGCCATCACTCGTGCTATATTCTCAGCTCAAAACCTGTGACCCACTTGCCTCACTCTCCCAGAGTGCTGGGCTTATCGGGATGTGTCATCACATCCAGCTAAAGTTTACTTCTTGATAAAGTAACTGAGGTCAGGGGACTGCCCTTGGCTATAATAGCCCTAGACCTTTTTGGATATGCCAGTTTCATTTGGACACTGCCCAAATAACAGCTGTTCTTAACTTTGTTGTCCCAAGAATCTTGCTTCTGTGAAATGATTCATTATGACTTGCATTATTCCAGAGTTGATCTCTGCTTGTAATAGAGAAGATTTGGAAAGATTGCTCCTCTGTCACTGTTAGCATAACTGATGATATGGTGGGTGCATGCATGAACATACGTGTGTGCCTGTGTTTTCTGTCCTTCATATAGTTCTTTTAGTGTTTACACTCTTTAGTTTGCTTCTGTTCCATTTAAATACTTAATAATTAATCTCCTAAATTTAGTAAAAATACGGCTGTTCACAAAAGTATTTGTTTTCATAAGCAATCAATCGAGTTCTTCCTGGAATACTATTTCCCCTTCTCTTCAATATTGTGTTTTTCGTAACAGAGCTGCCCAGTTTATGCTGACTCACTGAGCAACCTGGGATGCTGGATGTGTGTCTTGAATTTAAGAAGAGAAGAATATACTTAGGGAACAGAATATTGTTTTTTTTGTTGTATTTTGTAGAGCTTAGAATAGAAGTTTACACTCAAGGGGTGTTTTTCAAATATGTATTTACTGGGGGCTGGTTCAGCTTGTTCTATAATATTAGAAATCTAGAAATGTTTATTACTATAGTTGTTGGAAGGTCCCTATGAGCACTTGAGAGTAATTCTTCTATCATGTAGTGGCCTGTGGTGGGGAAAACATTGCATATACAGCTTAACCTTTCTCGTGTCTAATACTAATCATGAAGAAGATTGTAATTTGTGCATTGTGCTTTTATCAGCTTGCTGTTCCCAATGCAGTTAGTATAATTTTTCATTTCCTAACAGTCCTCAGGCAATTCTGTTTAACATGCTTTCTATTTTAGAACACTCTTCTATTTAAAAAACTTCTTTTGCCTTAGGCTCTACATGCTTTTCCAGCCAGGGCAGTAGTAATTTCTATCCTTTCCTGTCTCACTCACCTTCACTATTAAAGTTCTGTGTGGATTTCCTAGGAATGTCTTCTTTTTTTGTATATTGCATAGAAAATACTGTGATGTCTCTGCCTTTTATTTGTTATTACTTTGGTTCACAAAAATATTATTTCATTTTTATTACTATGGGAAAGACATGCTTAGTTTTTATTTCATATTTCAAACTTGTTTTAGTTCTCTATAATATAAATCATAGTTTATTTTCTTCATAAATAGAATTTTAACATTTCATATTCCAATTAAACTTTTGTGGTCATAAAGAGAATTTTCCTGAACAACAGTATTCTCAATAATATAGAGTGATTTCTTCTTTTAAAACAAAACAAAATATTCAAGGAAAGTCAAGCAAATTCCCTTTTAATGATGATACTTTAAAAGTCAAATAAGTCACCTGAATTTCTGTTTCAAATAATGGTGAATTAGGTTTAACTTTGGCTGGAAATGAGGTACAACTCTAAGTTTAGGCTCTTGAAACTGCTCTTTGAGTCTCCATTTGGTAATAATGACATAATGTGGAGGAATTTAGGTTTTTAATGGAGAAAGAGTGATGCAAGTATATAAGACAAAATCTTCATTCTCTTATAAGTATTTCTGGCTTACAGTGATGTAGATTTTGAAACATCTATTAAAATAATGAATTTTTTCAAGTGATTCTAGAGAATATATACAAAGAGAACTAGAGCAAAGTAAAATTAGAACTCTGAATATGAATACATGTTATACATTTGTGTATATCTGTATGTGTAAATGGCTTTTATATCATGCCTTTTCTTAGTTGGAATAGAATTTTTGTCATTCATAGTGCTGATTTTTGTGTACAAACAGGGAGAAAATGGGATTTTCCTTCTTCGGGGGATAGTCACCATAGTGTTAAGAACAAGTAAGGCGGAATTCTTTTTTGGGTTATATTTTGCATTTTAAATTTCATTGCTGTTCCTATCAACTTCCATCTGTGTTGACATTTGGGAATTTTGTCATTGCTCTTTCTCAAGTGGAGTGGAAAAGCTTAAGACAGAATTTACACTTTTAAATACAACTGTGGCTGTATCGCATCGTGATTCACTCTAGGTCTAAATACTTTCTCTTCGGCTTTATAAAACATCAAACATTTTGTTGAACTAAATATTTCTCAGCTTGTAGATACTGATTATTATACATTTATTAATAACCATTTTTGCAGTAATAGAAAGTTCTGCCTGAAAATATAATGATAACTATTAAAGTTTTAGACACTTAATATTTTACGACATCAAAGAGATGTTTTTATACAGATGCTATTGTTAATTAATTGCTATTTGTTGATAACATTGTGGTTTTAATTTCTAATTAAGGTTCCATTAATAACTTAGGAAACACTATAAGTAAGGCACAAACAACCAGATTTGGTACTGTGTGTGACTTATGCTGACTCTGTGCTCCATTTTTTAACTTTTTAAGTTCCAGTCAGTTAGCATTCTTTTTTCTCTCTCTGCGTGTGTGTGTGTGTGTGTGTGTGTGTGTGTGTGTGTGAATGTGTTGGATTGAAAAATTACTTCTTTGGACCTTAATCCAGTTACTGACAAGTTGATGTGTTTATTTAGCTGGTTGATTATGTAAGATTTTTTTTTTCAAATATCATAGTCTTTATTGATAAATACAAGTGTATAAAATCACGGCATAAATATGACTTGATAAACTAAGTAGATTTAGTTTCAGTACTACAAGAAGAGGAATCAATTCAAATTTCAAATTTCACAAACACCAAAACCACTTCAAGAGCAAAAGACTTTTTTTTAAAAACATTAATATTTGTGGTGCATTTTTATTTTAGATAAAATTAGAGTTTCCATGATAAACAAACTATATTGTGTGTTTTCTGACACAGTTAGGAAATAAAATACAGTGGATGATGCATTTTAATTTTCTAATAGTCATGTGGCTAGTTATCACTTGATAATCACCTTTAATAATGAGGGATGCTCGATAAAATTAGGGAGTGGTACTTACATGGGCCACTAAATTTAAGTTCTAAAGCTAGTAAACAAAAATCTAAAAGTTTTATTTCTTTCAAATTGTAAAGATTCAGACCATTAAATGTTTTAGTGTCTTTGGGAAGCTAGACAGGGGACTACTTATAGGCAGATATAATTCATTCAGTGGGAAGCATGGGAAGGAATAATGAAGCTATTTATTTCCTGAAGTTGAAATAATTATAATGAAATTGAAAAAAAAGTTAAGAATATTATATGTGTATGTCAGATCTGAGAAGGAAAAGAGGCTAAGAACGTTTATTGCACTTTAGATTTTCCTGCATAAAATGCCAATAAGTACAATGCTAACTCTGAAATGAATAGGTACAGGTGGTTGTTATATCAACAATTAAGAGTTCACTCCTAATGTTTTTGACAAGATTCTAAGTCATTTATTTTCACTTTCTTTATCTAGCCAACAGAAATTTGCAGAAATTCTTACAAAGAATGAAAGGAAACTATGAATATACATACAAGATTTCTTTGTGTTACATCCTGTTGTTTCCATGTAGTGAGATGTGTCAGGATTGGTGTGTGATAGTGAATGTGTTAGATGATATTTGTGACCCTATGACATAATTTCTATGTGATTATAATAAAAGTCAACTGGTTATTTCAGAGTCAAATATATATTCATTAGATATTAGTAATAGTTTTATGGTAACTTGCCATTTTGTCAGGGCCTTTTCTCCTGTTTGTTTTATTCTGGATCTGCTTCTATTTGGTGACCTATAGTTGATTTTCTAACTGATCAACCAGTTAGCAATAAAGTGATAATAGCTGATTTTCACAGTAGCTAACTGTTATGGTTTGTGTTTAAATGTCCCCCCAAAGTCTCATGCAGTCATGGGGGATGGGCCTTTCCAAGGTGGCTGTCTAGCATTTGTGATTTGTTCATTGTTTAATGCTAGGATTATGGATGTGAATGCTACACCCAAGTGGGTTTGGCCTACATACAATATAAGGGACAGAAAGAGTGTTTTCTCTGTGCTCCTCTCCTTTTGCTCTTCTTGCTTGTGCTGTTTTCCACCATGAACCATTGCCCTCTGCTCTGTGCCACTTTGCTGTGGAGCCAGACTGAAACCTCCACAAGCTGTGAGTTAAATAAACTTTTTCTTCCTTAATTTTGGGTGTTGAGTATTTTGTCCCAGCAGTGAGAGAAAAGTAACGAAGACACTAACTTAATGTTATACCTATAATATTTGAATGATGGTGTTTGCAGGCTAAAGATCAACCATTTGAGAACCAGAGTTTCAGCTGTACATGGGAGGGTTTTTTTTTTCTATTTTTTTAAACTGATATATACTCATTTGTTATTCTCAAGACAAGCAAAAGCAAAACAGATTAAAGCATCAAAGTGAACAATCATGTATTACTTGGTCACATGTTAGAGACTACCTAACTTCTAATTACTTTTTTTCATAGACACACTGGGCAGAAGAAAAATAATTGAGGGAAACAACTAATCAAAGGCCACACAGTAAGGCCTGGAATTAAAAACAGGGACTAAGAGATCACTAAAGCCATTATGAGATCTTTGCTTTCTTGTGAATAGTATAAATAGCTTAGAATAATATCTCTAGGTCACGGATGGGATTTATAAAATGGAGTTTCAGGAGATTTCATTTGGGGGTCTGTGCATTTGCATTTTTCATAAGTAACCAGGTGATACCTCTGGCTAACAATTCAAATGGTAAGGGCAAGTAATGTTGTTGATTATTCTCAGTTGTCCTTTTTTCCCCCAGACTGTCATTTTCTGTCTTTGTTTGACTGGGATAGGTGGGCCTTAGTGGTTAGTACTCAAAATGTCCCCCGAGAAGGCTCTATATTTTTGGGAAGTAATTGGATTAAAAAAGGCTATAGCTAAATCAGTGTATTAACTCGCTGATGAAATCATAATTTGATAGCAGTATTGGGAGATGATGAAAATAGGAAGTGAGGCTTAACTTAAGGGAATAGGTGGTGGGGGTATAACCTGGAGCACTAACCTGGGTATAACTGGTCCTGGTGTCCCTTCCTTAGAGACTCTGTAATGTTCTCTGTTTCCTGGCTACTATGAAATTAACTGCTTTGCTCTTTCATACACTCCCACAATCACTGTGTTCTGTCTTGAAACAGGACCATGGCAATGGAGCCATCCAGTCATAGGCGGAAACCTTCAACTGTGAGCCAAAATAAACATTTCTCCTTTAAGTTGATTTTCTCATGTATATTGTCACAGCAGTGGAAAAAAAAAACACAGTTGCTTAAACATATTTACCTTACTTTCAATGAAACCATGTTCTTTTAATGTTTTACACATATTCCAATTTTGCAGACTTGTTTATAGTGCTTGTATTGCATAAAAAGTCAAGTTCTCAAAAATCTTTCAGCTGACATTAATTTTGTATCTTTTCCTATTTTACAATTAAAAAGTCCTTTCTGTTTCTCATTTGGGTGGCTTATGCATGAAACTAGAGTTTCTCCTTGAAAGAGCTTAACTCAGACTAGTAATTTTCACATAGTGCTAAGAAAACCTGTGTTAAAGCCAACAGATCCTCCAGTGATTGTATGCTCTGTCCAGTAGAAGTTGTCTTGCTTACTTCAAAGTACATTCTATTTACATCAGAGGTTTTTTGGTTGTAGAACATAATTAACATTATTAGGATTTTACCACAAATGAATCATGATTTAGATTTCCAACTAGAAAATCAATCTTTTTAATGCTTGACTTTTTCTTAAACCATATAAAATCATCTGGTGTCATACTAAATTTTTATAATTCCAGAAATAGAAATGTTTCTATTTTAATCTCCTGGATAAAAGTTAATCCAAGAAAATGTATTAGTAAAGTGCTCTGTTGGTATGAACATTATAAAGGGAGTTTCATTTAATAAAGTAAAAAGATACACGTAATGATTGTAGATTTTGGGATGAGAAAAGGTTTGAAATTTGGCTTTGCTTTGAAACTTTTATATTTCATATATAAAAGTTGGTTCAAGAGGAGACAAAATTGAAATTGAGAGTAAGCATTTAGAAATTTTGTATCGGTTGTGTCAAGTATTTTTATATCTGATCAATCTAATTTAAAAACAGTTTTTTTATTTTGTGTGTCCTCTTTTTTAACTTAACTTTTCCAGTTATTCTCTTTTGCTGACTTGCATAAAAAGTTAAAGTGTCTGGTAGATTAAATATGTCAAAGAAACTGACGCCTCACCATGGGTTAGAAAGCACTGATTTAGAGCTATGATAATTAGATGCATTCACTTGGATGGTTGGGAATGACTGTGTGTTGTGTCTTTGTTTCCAAGATCAACAAAATAAAAATTATATAGTCCAAAATACAATTCTTTGCATCATCTTATTGTATATACTGATCATGGTTATCAATATTTTTGGAATACTTCTTGTCAGTCTTTAAAGGAATTATTTCATTTAATCTTCACAAAATCTCAATAAAGCTACTATTATTATTTTCATATTATAGGCTTAAAGTCTAAGGGCTAGAGAAGTTAAGAATGTCTTAAATATATTCCAACTAAAGGTAATCCTCAGAACAACACTGGCACATAATTTTATTTGCACCATTTTTACACAGGTAAAAACACAACAACAGTCATTCCCAACCATCCAAGTGAGTGCATCTAATTATCATAGCTCTAAATCAGTGCTTTCTAACCCATGGTGAGGCGTCAGTTTCTTTGACATATCTAATCTACCAGACACTTTAACTTTTTATGCAAGTCAGCAAAAGTGAATAACTGGAAAATTTAAGTTAAAAAAGAGGACACACAAAATAAAAAACCTGTTTTTAAATTAGATTGATCAGATATAAAAATACTTAACTGATACAAAATTTCTAAATGCTTACTCTCAATTTCAATTTTGTCTTCTCTTGAACCAGTGAAAAACGGTTTGATTTGTACTTGGAGACTGAAGTTTGATTTATACTTAAGAGATGACCATCTTTGCCTTCTAACTAAATGACAATATCTTTACTCAGTAGAAATCTGTCATTACTATCTCTTTCTCTTCCCACCTATCCAACCATTCATCACAGATAGTCTGTTGAATCTTGTCATTGATTTACATCTTCGCTGCTAGTACTTTGGCCCCAAAGCACCATAATATGTGATCCAACTTAGTTCTGGCCTTCCTGCTTTAACTATATCACACCCTTCCTTCAATTTCAACACCTAGCTGTAAGAATGACTTTTCTATGAAGACAAGTTCATTTTTTAGCTGTAGTGGCTTCATGTTTTAATTGAAAATTTCCATGGCTTAATGCTAAGCAATAATTACAGTTTTCAAAGGGTTAGGAGGCAATTACAGAACTCCAGGTATGTGCTTATGGGAGCATTGATTGGGCTGGTGGTTCTGTATGTAGAACAACAACAACAAAATAATGCCGATTTGAGAGACTGTTGGTATTAAGTTCACCACGTATTAAACTGTTGTCCAGAGACTGTTTAGGTTGTTCTATAGGCAAAATGATACTATTCATTGTCTAATTCTATGTTGCTTAGTTCCTTTAGGTTCATTATTAAGTCCTGGTTTTTCACTGGAATGATTAACATATCAGAAAGTTAATTTTTGCTAGCAGTAACTTGGAATTAACAAATGAGGTTATATTACGAACACAGTTGACTGAGGAGAATGCAACATACTAACAACTATGTTTAATATAAACTGAGGCAAATTTATTAACAGTGTGCTCCTAACAGGAGTCTGGGTTTAGTGTGTTAATTTAAATATCTGGAAGTGGCTCCAGCAGGTTATTTGGTTGTTTGATTGAAACTTGAATTCAATAATGGCTAACATTTAATGTGTTTGACATCCCTGCACATCTCTGTGAAAGAAGGAGGAAGGCTTTGGGAATAAGGGTGGTAGGTAGAGCAGGTTTATTATGTGCAGGCCTCACATTAATTGTTTTGAGTTGCTAAGTATAGAATACATTACAAATTGAGAAATGTATAGGTGAGGCGAGGAGAGCAGACCTCTGTGGTAGTTTTCCGCTGGGGAATGTCATTGGGATATACTGCCATTGAACGTGACAAAATTTCAGCGAGGATCATGGGGTTCTGGAGTGGCAAAGGGCTTGGTAATTCTTTGGTTTCATGAATAAAGTAAGTGTAATTTTCTTGATAGGCTTCAAGAGTGGAATTAAAGTCTGTGTTTTGAAATGTAGCCTTTTGTTGTGTCAGCTAATTGATCATAATCTTCTTGGGAGTACAGTAGATTGCAATTACTGGATGTTTACTTCATCTTTAATTGGGACAATTCTAGGTAGATTGAGCAGAAGCTTGACTTGTGTTATTGTTGTAGAAGCCCCTTGATTAAAATAAAGCCTGATTTCCCTTGAGAAATGACTTGAACTATTAACACAAATGAAGACCTTTAAATCTTGCAAAGATTTCCTGAAGGGATCTGCTGCTCACTAAGGAAAAGCCCAGACTTCTGAAAATCAATAAAAGTGGGCTCTAGATTAATCCTTGGGGGCACCTAAATGCCACTGTGGCATCTCAGTCAGAATTGAAGTTTATGGGAGTCACTTGCTAAATGAGCTTCAGCATTGCTCTGGGTCCAAGGGCTCTTGACAAACTAATTCTATGGCTGCTTTTTCAATTTCAGATTGCATGGTCATAACAGGCCTGAGAATTTGCAAAATTTTCACATTGATCCATATGAAATAAGGGCTTTATGGAAAGACCAGTGAAGTCATTGAAACTGCCCTTCACTAAAGACAAAGTACTGAGTAGCAGTTTATCCCTGGAAACATATAGAGCATAGGTCCCCTTCAGAAACTTCAAAGAAGCAATGATGGAAGTTCCTGTTCCATCCCATTTGATTTGTTGATTTATAGATAGATCTAATACAATCGCCATGAACTAAAGAAAAACTAATCAGAGAATAACTCTAATTGCTCTACTTTCTAAAACATATCAGTATAGTCCTTTGTACCTGATATGCAGTAATTGATCTGGCATTTTTTCCTCTCTGTATACCAATTATTAAGAGCATTCAGAGGCAGATTTTCTTCCACTAGCAGTGAGAGCTGAGTACCGTCAGGGTTTTATGACAGGGTAATGACAGTTTTCTTGATCGATGTTAATCATCTGGATATCTGAAAAATACCATCTTGGATCAGTATATTAAAGCAATCATAATTTTGAATCTGATGAATAAGAACTATTGAAGAATTTAAACACTTAGTAGTACATAGGGGAATGAAACTCTCAACCTACTAGCATGTTCTCTAAAATTGAAGAATGAATTTTAGGAACAATAGAGGTTAAAAGTGGGTTGCCAGGGACTCTGACTTTTCTAGGGACTTTTATAGAGTACAGTCATGAGGTTAGATGTGTCCAAGGTGGGGAAAAATAGAATTCTAAAGGTGGGCATAAGGCAGGACAGAGCTGGAGTCAACCAATAAGATTAATTGCTCAGGTAAAATTGATTAAATCAGGAACAAATGGGGGAGCAAATCGTGCTGTAAGTGGGCGTGCTTAATGCAGTGATTCTGTAAAGGTTGGGATATTGACTCTTGACTTCCTCAGGGTGATAGAGAACTATTTGGAGTGTGGATCCTTAGGATGTGGTTGTATTTGTTTTGCCTTTTGTCTTGAGATCTGGCCCACATCAGCAGGTGTTTGTCTCTCCCAAGGCTGCAAGTTATTTGAACATTTGCATTGGCTTCTTTGAGGGCTCAGGCCTGTCTGACTGCCTATGATATTTTTAACCAACTCAGCTGCCTATAACAGTGGGACTCACAGATGCTAGATGATGGATGCTGATCTTTGTGGGTTTAAAGCTGGTCAGCCTGTAAACCTTAACTCAGTACAAGTTTCTGTGTTGGGTCAGTACTTCTCAGTTTACAGGTTTTATTTTTCCCCAGTGATAGATGTTTAAGTAAAGAAAAACACATTAGGTTGAAGAGAAAGTATTTACTTTAAACAATTTAGTATCACACTTCTGAAATACAAATTTTTCTCTATAGTTTTTTGACATGGCTTTAGAGCATAATTTTTGTTTTGAAATTTATTAATAAATTTATGAAATTTTGTACACTTAATATGTATTTTTATATAAAAATTAATGAGGCATTTAAAAATAGCTCTAGTTCAATGATTTGTTTATAAAACTAAGAATAAAATTAATTTAGGGTCTCAGGTGCAAAGCTTAGTGACAGAGTGTTTGCCTAGCCTGTGCAAGGTTATGGATTAGATCCCTAACACTGCAAAAAAAGGAAATAAAAAGGGTTATTTTGGAAAACTTTAGAAATAAACTAGTATTTCCATCCTCAAGTTATTTCTTATTTCTTATTGCTTATATCTACTGCCCTTAAGTAAAATCTTGTATATATTTACAGTGGTAAGATAACTGATGACTATAAAAAGCAAATACTTTTATAGATAAGAGAAGCAAATTTGTCCATTTATTCTTGGTTCAAGTGAAGAAATGGAATTTGTGTCAGCAGTTTAGTGAGTGTGTACTATGTGCTAGATATTGTATAAACATTTGGAATATAAAAGTGAACAAACAAACTGTAGTTCATATATTTGAGGAACTTAACATTCAATAGCAGGAAACGGCATAGACAGGAGATACAATGAGTGATGGAGAGGCTGACATTTGTAGAGGGATCTGGAGAGGAATTAGCCGTGTAGGTATCTGGTGGACAAGTGTTCCAGACTGACACAATGGCAGTATAAAAGTCCCTATGCACAGCTGTGACACAGGTGTTTAGGACACAGCAGGTAGAATAATTTGGGACAAAATGTGGTAGGAAAAGAGTGTTAAGAAAGGACGTAAGAAAGACAAGGTAGAGAGGGTTAGGTAGTACAAATACAGTACTATACTGTAAAGACTGGTTTATATTGTGAGTGACTTGGCAAGCCTTGAGAGAATTCTGAAGTGAGAAGTGACATGACTTATAATAGTGATGGCAAACCTGTGTCACATGTGCCACAGCTGGCTATTGTGATCACTGAAAGCTCTAAAAGGTTCGCCATCACTGACTTATACTTTTAAATAAATAAATACTCTGGTTGACTGCATTTAAAATAGATTGCAGAAGGCAAGAATGTAAGGCTTAATACAGAAGTGTAATACAGAAGAGACTTCTGGAGGCTTGGATAAGTATTTTGGCTATGAAATTTGTAAAAAAATGATTGGATTATGGATCTCTTATAAAAGGTGAGTCAAAAGGACCTCTTAATAGTATAAGCGAGAGAGGAATAAAGGATGACTGTAAGATTTTCTGGATGAAGAATAGAAAAGAATAAACTGGCCTGTGGTTGTCACTGAGATAGGTATAGGACTGGTACTAGCACTTGGATTTAGGAACAATTACCGTATTTATTCAAAAATTTTTATTAATTTAGTTGAATCTTGGATTTAATTTATTTTACAAGAAAATGGGCTTGTTATGTATGTTTTGTGAACATAAATTTGCTGATTTCAGTCTACTTTGTCTTATTTGCAAATGATAATCATCTTGATTAACAATATGGTTTCTATTTTACTTATTGACTTGGTTCAATGCAGTTCTCATATCGTTGTGTATATTCAGTGATTTAAGAACTATATTTTAATGCTTACTATATGTCAGTCATTATGTTAGGCATTGGGTACAGAAATAAAGCAAATGATTTATTTGTTATTTATATATTACCATTCATATCTGAAGTTTCATTTGTTGTTTTTCCCATTTGTTATTGCAGAGTTTAGAAACAAAAAAGTATTTATCAAAGTATTTATAAAGGTGAAGCAAAAGATTTAAGAATGGGCAATTCTAGGCACTTAGCTTCTGAGTTGCTACCACCTATTGGTCTGAAAGACTAGGGAGAGAGAAATTCATATAATCTGAAAGGAGAAAATCGTGTAGAGTCATCTGTGTTGAGAGTAGCAGTGGTCTTAGATCAGGCCACATAGTCGACTCATTTACAGGGAAGCTGCCTCAATAATAAGTATCCTGATCTACTCCACTTGTTCTCTCTGATATCTTCCTTGATGTCTCCAGTGATCAAACCCTACGGGGACAGACATCTGTTTTTATATTGCCTAAGGTGTTGTGCTCCAAAGACAGAGGATGGGATATAAAACAGGCTTGAGAGGTGCACATGAAATATGTCTGGCACAGTCTGCCTTTTTTGCTTGTTAGCTTGTATTCTTATCCGTTTCTGGGGGTAAAAAACTTGGGGTCCCATCTCAGGGTATGTATAACATACCAGAAACTTTCCAATCATCAAATGATGCCAGATAGTTTACCCAACTTGAAATGTATTGGCTAGCACTGGTGTTTCTCATGTAAGGTTGTACAGAGAAAAAGAGAAAATCACTTTTTTAAATATAAACAGTTGCTGCAGGCACCACCTCTGTAAATGGTTATAAGATTCTGTTTGTAACCACAGGTGACTCTATGTTGGCTGTTGGCTTCTTTACGAAGTGAACCTTTGTGAGTTACTTTACAAAGTAAATGATCCTTGTTCTTTGTTTTTATGTGGTTGCTGCATATTTCTTTTACTGAGACAATCAGGCTTCACAGTAAATTCTTTGATTTTAAACATAGTCCTCCTGTAAGATCTGTCTTACAGGTCACCTGTAAGACTGGATGAAACTACAACATAATTTCCTTTTGTTTCCATGGTTGAGGAATGAAGAGCACAAAGTGGCTGGCTACTACACAGAGATTGTAGCTGTTCATTATTCAAAAATATGATCATGTTCCTTGGTAGAAAAATTCCCTCCTTGAACATGGGAACTTGGCTGTGAAGTAAAGTTTTATAGTACCTTGTCAGTGATAGCAGTGAGAAAGACTACTCTCATTTCCCACTTTTGAATCTGTCTATGGATAGATAACGCCAAATGTTGGCTGCTAGTTTGAAGCATATAATGGCTCTTCAGCTTCTCAAGTTGTTGCCTACCAAATGTTATTTTACGATTTTATAAAACTAGGTGTTTATTGGGAGATGAAGCATATAGCAGTACCAATGAGTTACCATTATCTAAACAGTATGCTCTGGTCAGTGGTACTGTTGTGCCATTCTGTCTAGTAATTGATAAAGTATAAAGTAGACCCATTAATGATGAGGCTGTTGCACCATTGGCCTGAATATGTTTTCCTTGTGAGGATTATAAATGCTGCGCCTCCTCCCTTTATGGGGTCCAAACTAATTAGCTGTTGACTGGTCCCCAGGAAGTTGATTTTCTGAGGCTTGTATGGGGGCAGTCTTCCTTTTTTTGGCTGCATACTTAGCATATGTAGTAGACAGATTATCATTAGAGAGAGGAAGACTGTGAACCCATATGTACTGGTCACATCTGTCCCTGCCATCCAGGCAACTTTGAATCTTTGTAATAACTGTATTAGCAAGGTGGCTAGCTCACATCTATTGAATAGGTCATGTTGTTTGCTTGATGTTTAAGAGATTACTCTTTTGTGCATGTTCCATGATGGGTATTGGGACATCACTATCATCTTACTCTGTATCTTTCTAAAGGTCCATTCACATACTTCTCTGGCAATGATTTTTAATGTCTTTTGAAGTTCATTCCTTGCTGGCTAGGATGTGTACAGGAACTGTACTTCTCAATCTTTATTATTCAAAGTAGAAACTCCCCTTTGCAACCAAGTTCTGCTCAGTGGAAAGGCTGCCACTGAATGAATTCCTAACCTGTGCTCTTCTGTAGTGCAGACAGAGCTATTCTCCAGGCTCTGGCTTTTTCCTCCTGTTTCCATGATTTTGGAACTCTTCTTGATGCTAAGTGTCTGAGTTGATGTAATAGGAGAAAGTGCCTTGGAAGCCTGAGACTTGTTTGTGTGGTTTCCTTTACTGCACAAATCTACTGTTGGTTTTGTACATAGCACTTCCAGCTTACGGTGAAATTTTATTCTGCATATCCATTTTTGAAGGTTTGATGGATCAGATAGTACCCAGTTTAATAGACAGTTCAGATAGTCACTTGTTGTTTAATGGGCAAGTGGTTAATCTCTGGTAGCACCCAGGAGCTGCTTTCCTTTGAATAGGAATTGTCTGCAGAGAAGTACATTGGGAGGGTTGATGCATTCCACACATCCCAGCCTCTTGTGGCAGAGAACAACTGATCTGGGGAGAGAAGGTTTGGAGAGGCAAATAGAAGATATAAGACATATGGGAAGACTTTGAAGAATTTTATGAAAAATATTTAACTAGCTTTTTCTATTATTAAATACTTAATGGATAAGAGAACGTCAGTTATGATTGATTTGGTATTAGAATAAATTTCACTTTAGTGGTTTTTTTTAATATTGGTTTTTCTTTGTCACAAGCATATCTTTGTTTCCTTTCTCCTCTTCCTCTTGTTCCTTCTCCTCTTCTTCTTCTTCTTTTTTTTTTTTTTTTGTTGTTATTGTTGTTGTTTGGGATCAAACCCGGGGGACTTGTGCAGCTAGGCAAATGCTCTGTCACTAAGCTACATCCTCAACTTTTCTGTTCTGTTCTAGACATTCTTGCTGAATTGCCCAGGCTGGTCTCAAAATTTGCTCCATAAGTAGCTGATATTTTTGGCCCATATTACCATACCCAGTTATGACATTTTTTTCTTTCCTTCTCTTTTTGTTCCTCATATCCAGTGTCTCTCTATTTCTCTCTACCTCTGTCTCTCTGTCTGACTCTCTTTCCTGCCAGATTGTAACTAGAATGTATTCTATTGTAATATATGACTAAAGCTGTTTAGCTCTTGACTAGACTGGTATTCACTGTTAGCAACATTTACTGTGTCCAGTTTCTTTGCTTAATACTTGCCTATCTTAGCTCAAAGAGAAAAAATTAGGTAATGTGCTTTCATATTATTTACATTATCTCTCTTTGTTAGAATAGATCTATGGCCAGAGTAATTAGAAGGGTTATGATCATAATTGCAATAAATCAGGTTCTCATATTATTATAGTTTCTCTTCACATTCCACCCATAGAGTTCTACTTCAGAAATTACTTTTTTCAAACAAAGTTTAAATTGTTTTCAATACATTTAATCATGTTTAGGACAACAGACGTTTTGGTTTCTGTAATACATGTGTGAGCCTGATTCTCGCTCAAAGACACATTTTAAATTCAGAAATTTGGTACTGTCTTCTTACCCCTTCAGTAGCATTATATCTAGTGGTTCAATTTCAATGTTTTATTACATTTATGACTCAACAGCTAATCTATATACAATAAGATAGGTACTTCCAGAAAACTAACATTTATTGGTAAATGTAATTGGGAGGATTATTTGATAATTCTATATAATTAAATGAATGCTTCTAAATAATCATTATGGGAGCATCTTTAAAAATAATCCTTTGCCTTGACAGTTCTGGCTAGGTGTCAGTTTTAGTGAAAAAAGGCTACATTAAAAATCTGTTACTTAGGAGGCCATCAGGACAGGCTGAAATTATGAGAAACCAAATGTCACTTCAATTTATTCAGCATGAATTTATCTTCCAAAAGAAGCTTAAAAATATACTGCCTACTTTTTTTCCTATTTTTGCTGGAAGTTCTCATTTTATATTGGCATTCATTTTCTCTTTTGTACGTCAGCTTGAAATTTGTTAAAGTTTCTTACCATAATTTGAAAAAAAATTGCATTGCATTGGAAACATTTGACTCTGTATTATGTAATGATTCCTAAATGGCAACTGATTAAAAATTACTACCTGTAAATATTTAAATATAGAAACTTAACATGTCTGGATTGACAATAGTTCTTTAAAAAGTGTATTCTTCAGGGAATGCAGTGATCAAATTTCCATTTATGGTCTTAGAGATTCTCTAATACTTATAATTAATGATTTTCCCCCTTTCTCATGGAAGATTAGTCATCTGTGACAGTTTAGTTTGTTCTCAAATGATGATATGTGAGTCTCTTTTAGGAAGATGTTATGTTTTGCATCAAGGGAAGAGAATGTATAATTCACATAATTCCTATCAGAGGGCAATTTTGCCCACAAACTAAGCATGTTTGAATGTTCACAATTTTATTAAATAATATGAAGTATCTTAGCCAGTATACTACTTTAAGTTGGTAATTTGGTTGATTATGATCATCATTTCTGCCTTAGGGAAAAGAATAAAAGGAAGTGGAAAACCCCTCTACTTTCTCCTGTCAGTATTCCCCTCACCCACTTCACCTCTCAATGCCAACTTTTACCCAGGTCATCAGGGCATAGCCACATGGCCTGGTGCTCATAGCCAAGTAAGTATCATCAGTTCTCAGCAATGACCGCTGGGACATTTGGAATAATGTCTGTGTTGGTACAGGCTTGAAACACACAGTTTAGCTAACGACAGAGTGTTGCTTAGCATCTTCTTTATATAATGCTTCTATGTATAACCCTTTGAGTGGTCTTTGAGTCTTCTTGTTCTGAAATTTGCATCTTATTTTTTTTAAAAAAGAAACTAAAGACCTCCTCTAGATAAGGGGCATTTCTTGTACAGTGTGGTCTTAGTACTGGTGTGACTCGGGAGTTCTAAGGTGCCTTTTAGTGAAAACATACCTTGAGAGGGAGTGTACTGGCTGAGACTGTAATCCTGAAGAGATAAAATAAATATGCTTGAATATTTTAAAAATTGGAATGAGACAAAATTGAGTTCTTGATGTCATTTATTTTATTCTCTTAGACCAAAAATAAAAAAGCCTTCTTGATTATGTTCAAATACCCTTTATTAAGAAGTGATGTCTACCAGTAGATATTTCACAAAGTCTGATGTATTTAGTAATGATGTGCACATTTTTTTGTATATATGCCTGCTTATAACCCTTATCTCTAGAAATTGGGCATTTTCATTAACATTTCACAAATCATGATTTTTTAAAATAAGTGCTCCAGTTGGGTCAAATATGGGGTACTATATTTTCAGAAACACATTATTTTAAAAATAATATACATTCAAATGTGGTCATTGACTTTAAAGGATTTATGTGACTCAAGTGTCTTAAATGAGTGTTCACATTTAGTTTAAGAGTGTTTAGATATGATGTAATTTTCAGTTTTTCAAAGTTTAGATTTTCATTTTTTATTTTGTGAAGATTAATTTTTGCTTCTGATGAATGAAAACTTTTTTCTTTCAGTAGAAGTTACCATATTTTTATGTGTATAGAGGAGATAATTAAATCAGTGTTTGCAGGACAGGGATATAGCTCAGCAGCACAGTCTGCCAGGCAGCACAAGGTCCTTAGTTTAGTTCCTGGCACCAAGAAAAAAAAAATCTATTTGCCAATCTAAGTTGTGACTACAAAGGGATTTTGGAGTTATGTGGAGGAGCTATGGAAGCTATTCAGAAAATTTTGTAATACTTATTTTTTGATTGCCCTCCCCCTCCCCTGTAAAAAAAAGGTATTTCACTGTCTGGAAAAATCTTTTTATTTTATTTTCTTTCTTTCTTTTTTTTTTTTGAAATTCACTTAGATTTCTGGGAGTAGGTAACTGTTTAAAGATCATGATGTAAGTGTGTATATGTTGACATGGAGCTGCAGGAAATAATTAAGGGATTTTAGTAAACCTGTTATTATACTTAGAAATACTTTCAGCCTGGGATTTAGCTCAGTGGCATAAGCACCTGCCTGGCAAGCACAAGATCATTGTGAGTTCAGTCCCTGGCACCAAAAAACAAAACAAAAACAAACAAAAGAAATACTTTCTTCTTTTAATTTAGAATGTTAATAAGATAATGCTACTAAATACCACTTTTAATGTGAATTTGGAAATCTAATTCTACTTGAGTTGTACAAAATATTTTAAAGATAAACATACATATTTCCTGTGGAATGAATCATTTGTTGAATTCTGGCTTCTCTAAATTATAACCATGTTCACTGAACCAGTGCAGGAACAGAGAATGGAGTCTTGTGGAGAAAAATGTCAAATATACTTTTCTCAGCTGTTGTTGAGCTGCCCAGTTCTTGATGGGGTACAATTATTGCTCAGGTGTTGATTCTAGTCACTAGTTAAAGGGAGGGAGTTTGAAACCTAGTATTTTCCAAGAATTAGAAAGAAAAACAAAGAAGGCAAAACAAGCAAGCACACAGCCAATGCTCAAACTCCGATTTTCAAGTTAATTTGTGAGCCCAATTGACTACCTTTTACACCGTGCTGCACAAGGGTGGTAAGCAAGGAGCAGGGCAGATAGACCAGCTGCAGATATGTAATTACGTGGCTGCCTCTGTCTTCTCTGGGAGTTTTTAAATAGAAATAATGTTGCTCTCGAGGGTGCAGAGCTGGACTTTTGTGCTGTGGTGGTAACCAGTCTTAGAAGAGAATGAGTATGTCATGCTTCAGTGCTGCTGCTTTTATTATTTGTTGTTTGTAAGCATGGTTTTAAGAATGTTGCTGGAAGTAAGAAGAAGGAAGGGAAATAGGTATTGAAGCAAACAATAATAAAATAGATCTATCACTGGGACTCTGTGTAACAGGCAACAAAGTAATTTAAGATGTATTGCACTATTTTTTAAAATATAAGGTAAAAAATTGAAGAATGGTTTATTTTCTTGTCCTACATGTAGTAGTTTTTATTTAACTATAGGAATATGGTATTTTTGATATTGCAGCCTTATAAAATTATTTAAAATTATTTTCACTTAAAGTATGTCAGCTTTCAAGTGTTGAGTGGGATTGACATTTTGAGAATTAATAAGGAACTATCTGTGAGCTTGCACTCTGTTATATTCTTGAGGAGTTGGTAGTATAAGCAGATGTCTCTAGGGAACCCCGCCAAATGATAATTTTCTCAGACAGACACAAAGTTTTGTTGTTTGTCTTTCTGCCCTCCCTCCATTCCTTCCTTCATTGGTTTCTTCCTTTAGTTTAAGAGAGTTTTTTCTTAGATGTGCCTACACTTACTTAAGTAGCTGCTTAGAAAATGGAGTTTTAAGTAGATTATATGTGTGCATCTATTCGATCATTGATTGCACATATGTGCATGTGCATATATGTGTTCAGACACATGTCATAGAACCAAAGCATTGTTTGAATTAATAAATGGAATAAAGGGATTGGAAGAAGTGAATATAGTTAGAATCAGTCAGTGTTGACCTGCAAGGGACCTCATATGTGTGATTGCAGCAGAGAAATCAGTGTTGGAGTCATAATGTTAATTTAAGACAGTTGGGGCTTCTGTTATACTGATTTGAGCAGTAGAATAAACATTCTTTCAAACTTTTATTAAAGTAGATAATTGGATTAAACATGCTGTACTGTAAGATTATTTATAAAGCAGTAATAGCCTGGCATGGTGTCTCACATCTGTAATTCCAGCACTCTGGAGACTGAGCCAGGAGGATCACTACAAGTTGAAGGCCAGCCTTGGCTTTATAGGGAGTGAGTTCAAAGCCAGCCTGAATTACCTAGGGAGACTCTATCTTGGAAAAAACCAAACCAAAAAAACTAAAACCAAAACCAAAACAAAAAACTCTCCAAAAAAAGACAAAAATCTCACAAAACAAAAAACAAAAAATAGAAAAGTCTATTTATTTTGTTTTTGTCAGTAATACATTTGAATGCTTTTCAAGTGAGTTTTCTGATTTTATTTTTGACCATTTGTATCATTCTGAAACTATAGCAGATTCTTTATTCAGTAGTTCATTTTATTAAAATTTTTTAAATATTTTAAGCAATAGATGATCTAAATTTAGTACACAAATACAATCAGCTGCAAAATCAAAAATTGTAGCTGTAAAATCAAAATGTTGTAAAACATTTTAGAAGATATAATGAAAAAAGGCAAATATGATAGAGGCAAGATCTTGAATCTCCATAGTACTGCCTTTACCCAGGTACTGGCTGTGTGACCTTGGACAAAACTGCTTAAACTCTTCAATGTTCTCATCTGTGTAATGGAAATAATAATAACACCCCCTCTCACAGATTGATTTATTGTGAGGACTTAAATAAGGTAACATTTATTGATTCTCAGAATGTGGCCTAGAACAAGGGAAGTGCTTTGTAAAGTGTAAGTCACTGTAACATTGTGATCTTTACAAATTTTTCTGTTGTCGGACTATTTCTCTTGCTGTATTGTATCTTTTACATTTCATCAATGAACTATATGTTGCTTTAAGAAAAAAAAAAGATATTTGTAAAATTGTTACTGTATACTTTTTAGTGTACCTGTGAGATAACCATAAGTAACCTTTCAGTTGGAGTGCATTTTTTCTTTCTTGAAAATTTACTAAGAAAATTTACTAAGAATTAAGAATGAAAGAAGTTTAGAGAACAGATTAAATGTTTTTAGACCTATGTTGGATCTTTCAAGTCAGGTTCTTCATTTTATGGACGAGAAACTCAAAGCTTTATATACTTGTCTTCCCAAAGGTCATATGACTAGTGCCTACAGAACGAGTCTAGATTTGTTCTAAATCTAATTATTTTTTTCTTTTATGATAGGATTTTGACAATGTTTGACTAACAATAACATTCCTATGAAAAGGCAGAAAATTTCTTTTAATCTTTTTATTAATATAATCACATTTACAGCAAGATGCTAGTCATGATTCAAAAGTTTGGAATTGCCTGTTAGCATGTGAGCTGGCCAGACATTCTCAGGAGCACGCCACCGCAGACTGTGGTCTGCCCCAGCTGCTGGCTCTGTGGTGTGTACTTCCACTAATTTTTCAATACAGTGGCACCTGAACACAGAAAAGCAGACTACGTGAGCTAAGGCTGTTGAAACATTAAGTCAGAATTCTTCCTAGAAACTAGTAGACTAAGAGACTATTTTAGCTCATGTTTCATATTACACAAGAGAAAATAAGCTGAAAGGTCAGTTGAACAGTTACAGCATTGCCCTTTTCCAAGGTAATCAGCAGAACATGTAGCAAAGACGTGAACAGGAGCGTGACTGGAAAGAAAGGCTCACACAGAAGCGGGCAGCTTCCAGTGCTCGGGACAATACTTGACACTTCCAGGCCTGACCAGATGGGCCATCTCACAGGGCCTACCCTCAGTAATTCTGATTTATTGCATTTAGATGATTTTTTTTTTCTAGTTAGGTAGTCAGGTTTTCATTTTGTGAGAAGACTCCAGAAATTTTAATATTGACCATTAATCATACCTTGGTAAACTGCAAGGGCAATATATTATTAATTTGCTTATAGCCATGAGACAAGGCACAGTGATTAAAATTAATTTCTAGCTACATTTTGTTAATTTATTATAATTAACTAATCAGTTAAGAAGTCAAAATGTGTTTGCATTAATGGCTATATAGTAGGTTCTTCAAGTTGTGTCTTTAAGCTTACAGTATTTCTATTATTTTAAATGTTGAATTCTAGAAATAAGTACTTTATTATTAAAAAAAGTATTATAGAAGGCTTTCTTTTTTTATTTTTTATTTAAAGAGAAACAAAAGAATGTAAAGGTTAGAGATAATACAGAATTCCAAAAAGAAAGATAAACAATAAGAAATCACTAGTTAATAAATTATAAATTGTCCTCTTAGAAATAGTTGTTCAAATTACAAAATTAAAGCATGCAAAGTAGATAGTCAAACAGTGAGAGTGTAAACAGCTATGCATGCATGAATCTCAACATGTATTTCTATCCTTTCTGTATTAGAGAGAAAAACAAAACTTAGCAAGACAAAACAAAACAAATTCCTATAAAAACATGAAACCAAAAAGTCATATAAAACCACAGTACAAGGGGATCTACAATGATTACTGTGTTGTTTCTTATTAACTTCGGTAGAATGTCTATATCATCAGGCATAATTGAATATAGCAGTATAATTGAGTAAAGCAGTAAATAATAATATAAAATAAAACATTGTAGACAGTATAAAACTTCAAAGGCAGGTAATAATCAAACCATAGTGGATATTCTAGTGGATCTTGTTATCTTAAGTATAGTTGCCTATACTCTCAGACTTGATACTATTAATCATAACAGCTTTGAATAAAAATCTATCAATACAAAACAGTGATCCAACAAACCAGATTCAATTACGATCAGTCATGGTAAAAGGGCGTAGGTTTTACAGAGCTTTAGATTAAGTTAATAGGAAATTAAGGATGATTACTGTACTATATCCTTTTATTTTCTGGATTGCTGTCTGTGCCTCAAATCTAGTACAGGTAGAATGACTGGAACAGAATATAATACATCTAAGCAGAGTAGTGTGAGTAATGTGGGTTTTAAATCCTGATTCACTATTAGCAATATAGTTTATCAGGGCCATCTATGTTAGCAATTCTAGTTATCTTTCTCTTCCTCATTTTTGCTATGCTATTTTCCTGCCTTTGTTTGAGTGGTTTTCTCTTTCATTCTACTGCCTGGCCCACTCACTGAGGCTTTTCTGCCACTTTTCCTAAAATCCCGGTATTTTTTTCTCTCTCTCTCTAGAATGTCCTTCAGTATTCTCTGTAGGGTTGGATTGGTGGTCACAAACTCCCCCAATTCCTCTTTGTCATGGAAGCATCTTGTTTCTCCATTAATTTCTAGTGAAAGTTTTGCAGGGTACATCAATCTGGGCTGGAGGTTATTTTCTTTTAGGGCTTGGAAGACTTCGCTCCAAGCTATTCTTGATCTGATGATCTGTGTCAAGTCAGCTATGATTCTGATGGGCTTACCTTTATAGGTAATCTGTTTCTTTTCTCTGATGGCTTTTAATATTTTGTTTTTATATTGAATTTCTGGTATCTTGATTATTATATGTCTGTGTGTAGATCTGTTTTGGTTGTAGGTGGCTGGAGTTCTGTATGCCTCACATAATTGAATGTCATTTTCTTTTCCCATGCTGGGGAAGTTTTCCTTAATTATTTCCGTGAATAGCCTTTATAATTCACCTGTATGTATTCCTGCTTCTTTGTTCACATTTCTTTTTCTTAAATTGTAGATTCTCTTGTCATCTTTTAGCCTTTGTATTGTTACTGGCTGTTTCCTTGTTGTTTTTAAGAGATCTTTCCTTTCATGATCACACATTGCAAACTTGTCTTCAAGTTTTGATAGTCTATCCTTAGTTTCTTTTAAGGCATTTTGCCAGCTTTCAATGGAGTTTTTAATTTCCTGGTAGTCTCTTTGAATCTGCTTCATATATTCTATATTTTCTTTATCTTCTTTATTGAATGTTTCTCTCCTTTATTGTGTTCCTCCTTTCTTCTGTCTGTATCATCCTGAGAGATGCTTCCTGAGAGCATTTCTTTTATTACTCATATCTTGCTTTACTTGATTTAATATTTCAGTTTTGAGCTCGTTTACAGGGTCCCGAAGATATCTTTTAATGTCCATTGAAGCCATGTCTGATGTTGTGTGTTTGCCACCCTCAGTCTTTTTTGTTTTTCCCTCTCCTGGATCAGTGCTCTCAGAGTTCTGGGCTGGGGGACTCCTCCTGCCCCTCTCTCCTTCATGGCCCTGGCTTCCTCCACACGGGTTACAGTACAGGTCCCAGCCCCCTTCCCTGTTTGCCACATTTCCTCAGAAGCATGCTGGCAAGGGAACTCCACCCTCTCCTGCCTACTCTTGCCACTGAGGTATAAGCAGCAGCTGTGTTTGCCTGCCCCTCCCCACTGGGCCAGCCAAACTTCAGGTGCCTTCACCGGGTTAGTACTTGCTAGGCACAGGGAATCGATTTGGGACCGCTCATTGGTCCCAGCCAGGGGCGTGGCCCAGTCCAAGCAAATCCCATGTATCTGCTCTTGGGAGGAACCAAGTGAAGTTCAGGCTTCTCCTGCCTGATTCCAACATGTTGCCCATTTGGTTGTTCCCTTCGCATGTTGGGGAGGTCTCATTCCCAGCACTGACTGTGGATTAATGAAGGTCCCTTTGCCTGCTCCATTCTCCGTTTGACTCACCAACCCCTGACTTCAGCACTGCTGTGCTTCCTGTGAGTGGTGGCCGAATGAGTTTGGGTGGCTCTGCTGGCTGGGGTGGATTCAGGCCCTTGCAAATTTGGCAGGTCTCTGTGAACGAAAACGCTATTTCCCATAATTTTTAGCTGTTTCAGTTGTAGTCCTGAAGTATTTGATGAGCTTTTTTACATTTTAATTTCTTCCTTTGTCAAAAGGATCCATCTCCCTCTGTCTGGGTCTCTCCAATGTGTTTTATTCTGGCAAAAAAATGTAAAAGGCTTTCTAAATGATATAACTAAGTGGACTATAACTTGTTTTGTTAATTGAATACCAAATTTGCTCAAAATTTTTGTAGGATTTGGGTTTCAACAATAGTTTCCCCTGAACTCATCATACCTCTGGCTAGTACTAAAATTAAGGGGGGAAAAAGCAAGAAATAAAAAAAAACCCTATTTATTAAACAACAGAAATTATTCCCTTTTAGGACACTTTTAAATAGTATTAATTCTAACTTTTAAAATAGTTTTGAATCGAATTCATCCCCTTCAATTTTGAAAAATGATTTCTGTTTAATCATTTTTTATTAACTCATAATGAGCTATACATTTGATCTTTATATATACCAAAGTTAGAGAAATTCTTTTTTTTTTCATTTTTTTTTATTTAAAGAGAAAAAAAAACAGGAAAAGGTAGAAATATTATAGAATTTCAGGAAAAGAAGACAAATAATAAGAAATCACTAGTTGATACATTACACATTATTCTTTTAGAAATAGTTATTCAGGTTACAGGATTAAAGCTCACAATTAGGCACTAAAGCAGTGAGAGTGCAAACAGATCTGTTCAACAATCCAACAAGAACCTAGAAATATGGTCATCTATCCCACACATCTACACATACATGCAGCTATATCTTTTATAGCGCTTCCTATTTCCTCTTTTTTTTACAATAGCAATTATACATTTTTAAAATTTTATTTAAAGAGAAGAAAAAAAGAAAAAAAAAGGGTAGCAATAATACGGAATTCTAAAAGAAAGAAAAAGCAGAATGAGAAAAAGCCCCACTAAGAATCAGTAATTTATAAATTACGTACTGTCATCCTGGATGTAGTTGTTCAAGTTGCAAAGGTAAAGGGTACATAGTAAGTATTCAAACAGTCAGACTACAAAAAGTTTTGCTCAAAGATCCAACAAAGATTCAGCAATATGGTCATCTATTTTACACACTGATACTTACATGCAGTTATATCCCTTTCCTCTCTTTTTTACAATAGCAATTACACATTTTGGTTTTATTACACTTGTAATTCTTATTTACTTTTTACACTAGAGACACAATATGATATTTATAAATATGATTCTTATTTATTTCACTAATGAGGATAGTCTCCAGTTGTCTCCATTTGCCTATGAAGGCCTCAAGATCATCCCTCTTTATAGCTGAGTAATATTCCATTGTATAAAAATGCCACATCTTTTTCATCCACTCTGCAGTTGATGGGCATCTTTGCCTATGAAGGCCTCAAGATCATCCCTCTTTATAGCTGAGTAATATTCCATTGTATAAAAATGCCACATCTTTTTCATCCACTCTGCAGTTGATGGGCATCTTGGTTGTTTCCAGGATTTAGCTATTACAAGTTGTGCAGCTATGAACATGGGTGCACATATATCACTGTGATATGAACTTTTCATTTCTTTGGGGAAAATGCCCAGGAGGGGGATAGCTGGATTGAATGGGGCTTCTAATCCTAGTCTTCTGAGAATTCTCCATATGGATTTCCATAATGGTTGCACCAGTCTACATTCCTACCAACAGTGGAGCAGTGTTCCTTTTACTCCGCAGCCTCGCCAACATTTGTTATCAGTTGATTTCTTGATGGCAGCTATTCTTTCCTGAGTAAGGTGGAATCTCAATGCTGTTTTAATTTGCATTTCTCGAATGACCAGTGATGGCGAACATTTCTTCATGTATTTATTTGCCATTTGTATATCTTTCTCTGAGAACTGTGTGTTCATCTAAGATGCCCATTTTTGGAGAGGTCTTTGAATTTTGGGGGATTGATGTTTTTCAATTCTTTATATATTCTGGACACAAGTCCTTTGTCTGAGGGTTTGCTGATTAAAATTCTTTCCCACTCTGTTGGTTTTCTTTTCACTCTGTTGGTGATTTCCTTTGAAGTGCAGAAACTTTTCAATAATTTGAGATCCCATTTGTTGATTCTTTGAAGTGTTTCCCATGCAGTTTGCGTTTTGTTCATGAATTCTCTGTCTACCCCTATGTCTCTAAGACTTCTACCTACCTTGTCTTCCAGTGGATTTAGTGTTTCTGTTTTAATATTGAGGTCTTTGATCCATTTAGACTTTAGTTTTGTGCATGGTGATATGCATGGATCTAGTTTCAGTCTTCGGCATGTAGAGAACCAGTTTTTCCAACACCATTTATTAAAGACACTATCCTTCTTCCAGTGGACATATTTCACCCCTTTGTCAAATATTAGGTGGCTGAGTGTCTTTGTAGTTGTGCTTGCATCTTATAATAATCTGTTCCATTGATCCTCAGGTCTATTTCTTTGCCAGTACCGAGCTGATTTTATCACTGTGGCTTTATAGTACTGTTTCAAGTCAGGAATTGAGATGCTTCCTGCCTTGCTTTTGTTGCCTAGAATTGCCTTTGCTATTCTAGGTTTCTTCTGTTTCCAAATGAATTTTAGGAGTGTTTTCTCTAGATCTGTAAGGTATGTCAATGGTATTTTGATTGGGATTGTGTTAAATCTGTATAACAGTTTTGGGAGTATGGCCATTTTCACAATGTTGGTTCTTCCTAACCAAGAGCAAGGAATGTCCTTCCATTTTCTAATATCCTCTTCAATCTCCTTTTTCAGCATAGTATAATTTTCAGCATAAAGGTCTCTTACATTTTTAGTTAGGTTGATTCCTAAGTATTTCATTTTTTTAGATGTTATTGTAAAGGGCAATATTTTCATAATTTCTCTCTCAGTGAGTTTTTTGTTTGTGTACAGGAATGCTATTGATTTTTGAGTATTGACTTTGTATCCAGCCACACTACTGAACTTGTTTATTACCTCTAGCAGTCTTTTAATGGAGTTTTTTGGGTCTTCTATATAGAGTATCATGTCATCTGCAAATAGTGATAATTTAACTTCTTCCTTTGGTATCTTTATTCCTTCTATTTCTCTCTCTTGTCTGATTGCCCTGGCTAGTGTTTCCAGAACTGTGTTGAAAAGGAGTGGCGAGAGTGGACATCCTTGTCTTGTTCCTGATTTTAAAGTGAAAGCTTTCAGTTTTTGTCCACTTAGTATAATGTTTGCTGTTGGTTTGTCATAGATGGCCTTTATAAGGTTGAGGTAGACGCCGTGTAGTCCGAGTTTCTGAAGGTGTTTTATCATGAACATGTGTTGGACTTTGTCGAAAGCTTTTTCTGCATCTATTGAGATGACCATGTGGTTTTTGTTTTTGGCTCTGTTGATGTGGTGTATTACATTTATTGATTTGCATATGTTAAACCATCCCTGCATTCCTGGAATGAACCCCACTTGGTCATGTTGTATAATCTTCTTGATGATTTGCTGCATTCTATTTGCCAGTATTTTGTTGAGAATCTTTGCATCAATGTTTATTAGTGAGAATGGCCTATAGTTCTCTTTTTTGGTTGCATCTTTCTCTGGTTTTGGTATCAGAGTAATACTTGCCTCCAGAAATGATTTAGGGAGGATTTCTTTTTTCTCAATTTTGTTGAAGAGTTTAAGTAGTACTGGCATCAAATCTTCTCTAAATTTCTTTTAGAATTCAGCTGTGAATCCATCAGGACCTGTAATTTTCTTTGTTGGTAAGTTTTTAATTACATTTTCAATTTCAATAGTTGATGTTGGGTTGTTCAAAATTGCTATATCTTCTTGGTTGAGCTTTGGTAGTCCATATGTTTCTAGAAATCTGTCCATTTCCTCTGTGTTTTCCACTCTATGTGAGTAGAGGTTTTCAAAGTAGGTATTCATGATCTTTTGAATTTCCACGGGATCTGTAGTAATTTCTCCCTTTTCAGTTCTTATTGCATGAATTTGGGTTTTTTCTTTCTTTCTCTTGATAAGGTTAGCTAGGGGTTTGTCAATTTTGTTTATTCTCTCAAAAAACCAGCTTTTTGATTCATTAATTCTTTGTATTTTTTTTTAGTTTCAGTTGCATTGATTTCTGCTCTAATCTTTATAATTTCCTCTCTTCTCTGAGCTTTGGGTTTAGCTTGCTCTTCTTTTTCTAGATGCTTTAGGTGGAGCATTAGGTTGTTTATTTGTGCTTGGTCTGTTTTCTTGATGTGATGGTTTATTGCTATATATTTCCCTCTTAAGACTGCTTTCATTGCATCCCACAGATTACAGTATATTTTCATTGAATTATAGGTATTGTTTTATTTCTTCTTTAATTTCATCTGTAGCCCACTGGTTGTTCAAAAGGCTGTTATTTAATTTCCATGTATTTATGTAAGTTTTACAATTTCTTTTGCCATTAATTTCCAATTTTCAGTGCACTGTGGTCAGATACTATGCATGGTATGATTTCAATACCTTTGCATTTACTTAAGAATGTTTTATGGGATAATATATGGTCTATTTTGGAGAATGTCCAGCTGAGAAGAATGTGTATTCTGATGTGGTTGGGTGGAACACTCTGTAAACATCTACTAAGTCCAATTGCTCACAGGTATGATTCAGTTCTCTTATTTCTTTGCTGAGTTTTGTCTAGTTGATCTATCCCTCTTTGTGACAATGGGCTGTTAAGATCTCCTGTTATAATTGTGTTGTTCTGTATTTGGTTTTTCATGTCCATTAGTATCTGTCTTATATAGTTGGGTGCTCCTGTATTTGGCGCATATATATTTATAATTGTTAGTTCTTCCTCTTGAATTTTACCACTAACAAGTATGTAGTGGCCTTCTCTATCTCTTTTAATCATTTTAGGTTTGAAGTTCATGTTGTCTGCAAATAGAATAGTTACCCCTGCTTTTTTCTGGGTTCCTATTGCATGGAATGCTGTTTTCCATCCTTTGACTTTTAATCTATGAGTTTCCTTTTGGGTCAGATGTGTTTCTTGTATACAGCATATTGTGGGGCCCTCTTTCTTGATCCATTCTGTCAATCTATTTCTTTTTATAGGTGAATTGAGGCCATTTATATTTATGGATAGCACTGATATGTACTGGCTCGACTTTGCCATGTTATGTTCCAGTTGTTTCTTTTTGCTTTTCCTCTTATTTAATTGCTTATCCTACCTGGTGGTTTCTTTCTGTTGTTGTTTTAGGGATTGTGGTCATTTTTATCTCTGTCTAGTATGTCCTTCAGTACTCTTTCTAGGGTTGGTTTGGTGGACATGAATTTCCTCAATTGTTCTTTGTCATGGAAGTATCTTGTTTCTCCATTAAATTTGAATGAAAAATTTTCTGGGTACATCAGTCTGGGTTGAAGATTGTTTTCCTCCAGGGCTTGAAATACCTCACTCCAAGCTCTTCTTGACTTGAGGGTTTGTGCTGAGAAGTCTGCCGTGATTCTAATGGGCTTTCCTTGATAGGTGAGTTGTGTCTTTTCTCTGACAGCTCTTAATATTCTGTTTTTATGCTTTATGTCTGAGATCTTAATTATTATGTGTCTGGGTGTGGATTTATGTTGATTGTGACTGTTTGGTGTCCTATATGCCTCACTTATCTGCATATCAGATTCTTTCCCCATGTTTGGGAAATTTTCTGCTATTATTTCTGTAAATACTTTACGTATCTCATTTGCCTGGACTCCAGTATCTTCGCTAATGCCCATTATTCTTATATTGTTGCCCTTGGCATCATCATGAAGCTTCTGGATTGTCATTTCATGCTGCTTTGCTATTTTTAAAAGTTCTATCCTTTCCTGATCACTAACTGTGATTCTGTCCTCAAGGTCCAAAATCCTATCCTCAGCTTCCTTTAGGCGATTTTGCATGCTTTCAATAGAATTTTTTGTTTCTTGGATGTCTCTTTGAGTTTGTTTCATGAATTGTGCTTGTTTTCTATATTGTTCATTCAAAGTTTCAATCAGTTTCCCATGCTCATGTACTTTTTTTTCTAGTTCTTCTTTAGCTGCATTCAACAAATCCTTTACTAAAGTTGTTATTTCTATCTTTACATGGGAGATTTCTTCTAATTTGATTTCCTCTATAGCCTGATGCAGTTGTTTTTTTATTTCACTGGCTATCTTTTCAGAGATTCCCGGTGTGTTACTTTTGGGGTTCTCTATTTCAGTGTCTCCTATACTTGCTTCTGGTGATCTATATGTTTGAGCCTGCATTTTGCTTTTTCGTTTTGTCATTTTCACTCTGCCTGGTGTTTTCTATGTGTAGGAGGGGATCACACACACTCTTTTCAGACACACCAAAGTCTTACAGTTAGTTGGAGACGGTTTTTACTACTGGCCCTATTGATCTGCTGTACACCTCTATTTTAGGGGTATACTCACCATATTGATACAGTCAATTCAGTGTAGTCCAAAGTTCACCACCTGGGAGCAAAGTTCCAAATTTTCTCACAGTAATTGGATACCGCTGAGGTCTTCTGATGTTCCAGGTGCGAGGGTGGGCCCATCTGTAGCTGTCCAGGGTATTTTTCAGTCTTGGGAGGGCCTACTCGATGTTCTGGTGGCAGGGCAGGCCCTCAGGGGAGGTTCCTACCCCTGAGGTGGGCTTGTGCTGAGTTTCAGGTGGCAGGGTGGGCCCTCCTTGGAGCTTCCTGGCAGCCTACCCCTGATGCAGGCTTCCTCTTATTTCCCGGAGGCAGGGTGGGCCCATGGTGGAAGTTCTGGGCAGCCTATCCCTGATGCAGGCTTCTGCTAAGTTCCCAGAGGCAAGGTGGGCCCATGGTGGAGGTTCTGGGCAGTTTATGCCTGATACAGGCTTCTGCTATGTTCTTGGAGGCAGGGTGGGCCCAAGGTGGAGGTTCTGGGCTCAGAATTCTTAAGGGTAATATATTTTCTTATGTAGTTGGTTGCTTGTCCCCACAGGACCTTAAGGAGGGAAGATGAGAATTTATATGAAGATTCCTTCCCATTTTCTATTTCTCATTAGACAAAGTTCTGTCCTGTGTGTGGGGCCTTTGTTTCACTATGCGTCCATGTTGTAGAGCTGTGGACTGAAGGTTTCTGCTCCCAAATGTTGAAATGCTAATGTTCAATGTGAGGATATTTAAAAGATGAGGCCTTTCCAAGCTGGATTATAAAGGGCAACTTTCACAATAGTATTAGTTCCCTCATAAGGAAAAACAGCCTTTTTATTGTTTCTCTGCTATGTGAAGATACAAGGGAAAGTGAGCCATGTACAGAACAGGAAGAATGCCCTCCTCAGATACCAGATCTGCTTATATCTTGATCTTGGACTTCACAGCTTTTTGAACTGGAGAATAAATGCTTGTCACTGTAATGAATAACTGCTAGAGAAGCCTAAGGTTAATGACATGCAGTATTTGGCCTCTTCAGATAGCTGCTTGCAAACCCCAAGCTGCACAAGTCCAGCCAAGCCATTGTATAACAGCCAGTGGGATTGAGTGAATCAGAGAAGTGCATATACTAGGTTGAGTACAGTTATAATGAATCTTATCTGTCTTATATTTTAATAGGTATTGATTTTTCTGTGTTGATCTTAAACCTAGAAATTCTATTGACTAATATACAGTCTGTATATTCTAATAAAATACAGACTGTATATTCTAATAATATGCTTATTATTTCATCCGAAAGGTAATTATCAGGTACATCATTTCATTTGGATATAGAAACAACACAATAAGAAAGGTTTACTGTTACCATTTCAGAGTAGGAAATTTAATGTTAGTTACAGTTATAAGGGACAGGATTGGAATTCAAATTTAGGCATGATAATCTTTATATGAAAAACCTAACTTACTATTATCACCATTGCTCAATATAATTGGAAAAATAATAAGTGTTCACTATTTTTTAAATGAGTACTATTTAGTGCCAGTTTTTCATGAGCTTGGGATACATCTGTGTTTAGAAGAGATGATTTTCCTTGTGTTTTGGGCATTCACATTCTGGTAACTTCTGCTCTGATTGCAAGTCTTTATCAGTGCTTTGTATAATGGTTTCCTATTCTTTGTTTTGTACTCTTTCTGCTACATATAAAGAATTTTGTATTTTAAAGATATCAACTCTGTATCTTTATGTTTTCAGTGATTGGCCTAGTACTGATTATGCAGTTGAAATTCCTTAATGTTTATGTAATAAATTAATGGATTTCCCTATTCTCCTTGTCAACTTTGCTTAAGGACTTATATCTGCTCTCTTCTGATAGATGAAGTCAAGGGCATATGCTAAATTGAATGAGAAATGGAAATGCCAGTTAAATTTGGAATGGAGTTTTGAAAATTCATGCATTTATTTTTGTGATTAATGATATTTGAACATTTAAAAATAGGAATAGCATTATAAAATAAAGAACTGCATTCTTATGCTCTGGATGGTGAGTGTTACTCAGAGATCCAGATATAAAGTATTGGTCCTTAGAGTGGTAGTACTGGATGGTAAGGTGGACCTTTAGAAGTGTTGCTTATTGGAAGTCTTCAGGTTATTGCTGGTCTTGAAAACCACTGTGAAAGTGCAGATTCCCTTTCTTTGTGTTGTGGTTTGAGAATATGACCACTTTGCTTTTATATGCACTCCTAAATGTGCCATTATCATCAGAAGGAGGGTTGATGGGACTGCTGAGTCTTGGACTCTAAAACTTTTCTCTTTATAAAGCTAGTTGCCACATGTATGTTACTGTAGTTACACAAAGCTGACTAATGCACATGTATACTATGATGTCAGTTTTTAAGTTTTTTCATTGCTTGACATTGTCTGATAAGTTTCTTTGCTTTCAATAGTCTATTTAATAAAGCCTTTATTATTCTATGGAAAATTTATCCTTCAAACTGTTCCTCTAAAATATGTCTCTGATTATATCAGTTACTTTCTCCCTGCAGTCTTCAAGATTTTATTTTTATTACTGTCTGGCTAAAAAAATGTCTTTTGTATCTGTCTTGTTTCCATTACAACTCAGTTATTGTTCCCCAAACCACTTTGAGTTAAGTAGTATTTTCCTATGGAATCAGGAACGTCTTCAGAGAGGAATATTGTTTTGTGTAACTAAATTATTTCCACCTTGTCAATATATTTTTTGTAATAAATCTGTTGCTTTTTTGTTGTTGTTTTTATTAAACATTTGCCCCTGATGAAGAATATAAAATATTTAAAGTCTCAAATGGCTAGCATTTATTAGATGGACTTAATGTGTGGAAAAAGTTGTATATTCTGAGTATTCTTCATTTAAGAAAATTTTTGGCACATACTTGAATTTATGAAAGACTGATTTAAAAGTTATTTTTTTCTAAAAGTCAAACCAAAGCCAAATTACCTCTCCCCATTTTAATCTTCTTTTTCTTCTTTTCTTTTTAGATATTAAAAATTATTTTCAGACTTTTCTTCTGTTTTCTTGCCTATAAACTTCCTAAGGTGTCCCTTCGAAAGCAGACAGCAATATAAAAATTTCAAAAATTAACCTAGTAGGGAATTTCCCTGAAGAGTTTCTGAGTAGACTGCATATAAGACATTTCCTGATAAGACACAATCCATGCTCCCTGATCTATCTCTCCTGTGTTCACAGCACTGTCTAAAATTAGAGCATCAGTACTGATCTAAGAGGAATCATCTTCCAGAAGAACAAGGATTTTAGCTTGTTTTTTTTTTTTTCTTTCTATTCCTGTTTCCTGCTACTTCCTTACAATAATTTTTTCCCCTGGTTATCCAATTTACTTAATTTTCTCAAGATTTTCCATAATCTATACATTCCAAATAAATATGGAATGCCTATTATGTGTTAAGCTTAGTGTGCCTATATTTGTAATTTTTTTTATAATGATAAAAAAATGAAAAGCCTTCTCAAAGGCTTTTGGAATTTAAGGAGAAAATCTTAATTAAAAATCCAGTGATTATTACATATATTAAAATTATGCAAATTTCTATGTAAAAGAACATTGATAAATTTAAAAGTATACAAAACTGTTGCCACTTTGAGATAGAGAAGATTTATAGCTAGCATTTATTGAACATTTGTGAACTACTGTGGTTTATAAGGCTTCCTCTGTGATTCCGATTAGCTATGAGATTTCTTCCTACTAATGGGAAGAAATAAGGAAAAAGAAGATGACTTGTGCAAGGTCACATAAAGTGTGTAACAGTTAGAGACTAAACTATTCAGCACTGATTCTCTTAATTGTAAAATTAATAGCCTTAGAAATAAAATACAGTGGATTTTATCGTAAGGAAAAGATGACTTTGAATTTGAGATTTTACTTAACTATACCTTTGTGACTATTGGTGATATGCTTCTATATCTTATTAATTCCTTGAGCTTGGATAACTTGCCTATTTATATGAGCCTCTTTATTTGCTTTGTAAAAAGAGCATTAAAAAGTCAACGTCAATGTAGTGACGTTTGCAAATTTTTGCAAATGGTTGCAAATTTTTTAATATTTGCAACCATGCTTTTACATTAGTATAGAATGCTAGTTTGTAAATTAGCTTCATTTTATGTTCTTGGTTGCTAAAAATTTGACCTAGCTTTTAAATATCCTTTAAATTCATAGGGAAACATTAACAGGGATTGTAGTAGAAAGGGCACAGGCAGGATGAGCTTGCTGTGGCCTCAGGCATTTTCTTTTTCAGGTTACAGCGATTTCAAAGTGAAGTGTGCATTTCTGTATCAGAAGCTATAGGGCTGACCTTGAGGGAAGTCAGGATATTTAAAGTAATATAATGCTATAATCCTGTTTCCATTGAAATCTTGCCAAATGGAATATTTGAACATATCCTATGAAACTTAAGAGTGATTTATTTTAAAAATTTAAACCTGAAAATGTATTTTAAAGTATTATACCCACATCAACAATAACATTATTACATACTTTTAAAAATAAGTAATTTTCTTTTTATTATGGTATGTATGTATTTTTAGCCCTAAGACCAGATAATTTTGTTTATACTATTTGATCATTTTATTATGATTTCCTATGCCATTTAATATGGGTTAGGGTTCCATCTAGTGAGAAATATAACTGGCCAATGTCTCCAACAGGTTAAAAACGCTTCTTATTGTATTATTTAAAGGTTGTATAAGTTGTTTCAACAGATTTGTGAATCTATTTGTTTCTCCAGGTCAGAATTTAAAGTATTTTGAAACACTTTGCCTGTCTGCCTGCCTGTCTGTCTCTATGTATGTATTTAGCCTGTATATGTGCCTGCCTCCCTGCCTGTCTGCCTTTCTGTCTGTCTCTATGTATGTGTTTAGCCTATGTATCTGTCTGTCTGTCTGCCTCTGTCTCTATGTATGTATTTAGCCTGTATGTATTTGTGTTTGTGTCTATGCATGTATTACACCCCCAGTTTATTTTTTTGTTTGTTCGTTTTTTGAGACAGCATTTTCCTAAGTCACTAACTTGCCCAAGCCATACTTGAACTTGGAATCCTCATGCCACTGTATCCCAGAGTGCTGGGATTATAAGGATTTGCCATTTTTGTCTGGTGTCAATATTTAAACTAAGGAAAGTTCATAGAAAATCTGGAGTTTTTCTGTTCCTGAATAATCATCTGAGTGGGCAGAGTATGCTTGGTAACAATGAACTGTGTCTATGAAATGGAGATGTAGCTTTTAGATAGGGAACACACTCTTCATTTTATCATAGTTTCTATTTCTCTGTGTTTGGATTTCTATTTTCCATGGGTAGTTTCATTGGTCATTCTTTCATCTTCTGATTTGTACTTTTAAGTTTTTTATGTAGGGGAAGGTGATCATATTTATGAAATATGCCTAACTCTTATGAGTAGTTCAGTTTTTGTACCTTAGAATAAGGGCTATGAGATTCAAATTATTTTGAGCATTATTCTATATCAACATATTAATATGTTTCACTTTATTTCTTTCTCTTTCCTTTCCTTGAATTCACTATAGTCTAGGCTGACCTTTAACTCACTCCTGCCTCAGCCTACTGAGTGCTGGGATTACAGGTGTGTACCACCTTGCCTGTCTACCTCAGTCTTCTTAATGATTCTCATATAATTTTTTGTTTTGGCATTCATGGTTACTCAAACAGTTTCATACTGTTGAATATGTTCATGATTTTCAATGGTTTGGCATTATAAATAATACCATAATATGTATATCATTGTTCCATAAATGTCTTTGCTTTCTGTGTGATATATCCAAAGGATAAATTTCTGAAAAAAAATTACTTACTTCAAGAGTGTGATTTTGGGGCTGGGGATTTAACTCAGCAGCATAAGCATCTGTTTGGCAAATGCAAGATCATGAGTTCAATCCCTGGTTCGGGGTTGGGGGAGTGATTTTGAAATTTTCATAACTGATGTGAAATTGTTCTGTATTCCTACAAAGAGCAAGTGTGAGTGTCTTTTTCCTGAATTCATATACTGTCTTCTAAATGGAAAATCAAATTATGAAATTTAGATTCAATGAGGTAGAATAGATTTTGATACATTTTTGGGCTATTTTTTCTGTGAAATCTTGGTTTTATTTATTTTTAAAAAATGTTTAAAATTTTGATTTCTCTTGAAATAACTGTATAGCAACAAACATTTGAAGTATGTTAAAAATGCAATGCATGTTTGAATTAAAAAACATTACAGAAAAACACACATTTCTATCAATCTCCCTCAAAATATTTTTCCTTCTAACATATGTATTGCATGATTCTTGCCACTTTTCTAAAGCATTCTAGAAATTCTTTTTTTATGAGTGTTTTTGATGAGCTTTTCTGGCTGCCTCAGTTTCCTGAATCAATTCAAAACATTTATCTTTCATGATCATTTTCACTTTGGGGAAAAGCCCAAAGTTGCAGGATGGCAGATTTGGTCAGCAAGATTGGTTGGGATGTGCTGTAATGTTTTCATTTGACAAAAATTGCTGTAGACATTTGATCAATGAGTACTGATCAGAAAATATGGTGAATTTTAAAATTAAATAACTTAAACAGTAAAAGAGACATGGTCATTAATGCCTTTCAGAATATTCTCAAAACATCCTCTTACACTGAACATACCTGTCTCCTTGTTCTTGGCAATTTCCTTTACTATAATGTTTTTTTTTCTTCAAACTTTAAACATTCTTCATGTGTTTGTATCATCCCTTATGGATTGCAGAATGTTATTGGAATTGCCATTTTTTCCCCAACTGATGTGAAATGCCTTTTTATCATGTATTTAATTTCTGTACCTTCTCAAATCTGTTTCAGAAACTCAGTTTTGTTTCTAGATCTGTTTTGAGATAGTTTCAGCTTTCCAAGTTGTATAGAAATAGTTCTACATATTCAGTAAAATTTCTATGAATAGATATCTCGTTTAATAATGCAAAATTTAGATTGTTTTGGAAAACCTATAATTTATCATCCTTAAAATCGTACTTCTTGTATATAATTAGCATAGTTTAAGGGAAAAGGAAAAAAGAAACCTTACCCCCAAAATATACTCACCACTGCTATTAAGGGAGTATCACTCTTGTTATTTTTATATGCTTATCAAGAGGTAGATAGATGAGAAAAAGATTGGTAGTTAGAAATGCTATAATGAAGCCCATGTGAAATAACTTTAAGTTTAATTATGTTTTTGTTTTAAGCAATGCAACTGAAGTGAAATGAAAAATGGGAACTGTTGTGAAATTCATATATAATTTTCTTTAATATGTTATTTTCCAAAAGCTTAAGATTAAGGAATTACAAAGAATAACGATAACCTTAAATTTTAGTCAGCAATAAGTAATTATCTGCCATATGATTATATCTTCCTTATACTCATCTATCTATCTATCTATCTATCTATCTATCTATCATCTAGCTAGCTAGCTATCTTACTTTGCCAATTGAGACTCTGTTTTTTTGACCACCTGCACTTGTTTCTGCAGTTGGTTGCCTTTTCTGGCATTGTTGTATGTTTAAAGATTCGACACTAAGCCATAGTCCTGCAATGTCTATTTCAGTGTATTTTTTTTTAAAAATGTTTTCATTGTTAAGTTTTAAATGAGAAACAGTTTCTTTCTTTCTAGCAATGGTGCACATTACTAATATTGTTGTAAAACCTTTTTAAATTTTAGACAATATTTAAAATTCCCTTAGATTTAAGTAGGAATTTGTTTCATATAATTATTGCGTTTCTACTCATCTTTTTTACAGTTAGATGGCTGTGGCTTTATCTTCTGGCCTTTAATGTTGTTATACACCTAGTTCTATAAAAAATTTATCTTTTACTTTTCAGTAGCTTAAATTTTCATGCTTTGTTTGTGTATTTTTTCCTCAAACATTTCTTGAAAGAGTTTGCACATTTTAGTATGTGTTTTTAATTCTTTAGGAAATTTCTTCAGTTTTATTACTTTAATATCCATTTTATTTTTCAGAATGACCGATAGTCCCCATTTTCATCAGATTATTTTCTTTTTTTCTCTAGTTAAGTACTGTATCTTTTTTTAAAAATTTTATTTAAAGAGAAAAAAAAAGCAAAACAGAAAAAGGGGTAGAAACAATACAGAATCTCAGAAAAAAAAGCAGTAAGAAATCACTAGTTGATAAATTACATACTGTCTTCTTAGACCTAGTTGTTAAAGTTACAAAATTAAAGCATACAGTGTACATTCAAACAGTGAGATTGCAAAGAAGTTCAATGATCCAGTAACAACTTAGCAACATGATTATCAATCCTACACACTTAAACATACATGCAGCCATATCCTCTAGAGCACTTTCTTTTCTTCTTTTTAATTTTTAAGTCCATTATCTGCTTAGTTATATCCTGTTTCAGGTTGCTCAGTACCTTACTGACTTGTTTTGTTGTTGTTATATACTTTTAACCACTTTATATAATTCTGTTGCCTTGTTTTTGAGTTTCTCCTCATCCATGACCCATGGATGAGCTTTGGTGGAGTTGGGAGATTTTTGGAGGTTATTTTGTTACTTTCTTATCTACTTTTTTTTTTTTTTTTGAAGGTAGCAAAATACAGCAGAACAAGACAGAACAAACCCATGCGACCACACTGCAATAAAACTACCACAGAACCTCAGAGCAGGTCACCAGGACACAAGCAATGGGCTCAATAGTACAGCCCATTTTGTTCACATTAGCTGTTCTTTCAATCAAATAGAGGAAAATGGAAGGAAATATCAAACTTTTAAAAACAGAATATTGAATAAAGCAGTACCATTAATCAAATCTGAGCAAAACAGTGATAAATATTTGCCTTCAAAGAGATGGTAGAAGGAAATCCCCCTTACTTGCCACGCTATACACATTCATCCTCCAAAAAGATACTCAGACCACCGGTGCCTACTTGCTAACGGTGGGGGGTGGGGGGTGGGGGGATATGGATCAATGTCTGATTCTTAGCCTGCGGCAGGGCCCTAGATGCTTACCAGAGCTGCCCGTAGGCTGCCTGTTCTCCCAGCGCCCAAAGTTCCAACATGATGCAGAGCTTAGGAGTCGCTCATATTTCTCGCCCTGGTGTGTCAGTGGTTTGCCAGGCCGCCAGCTGCTCACCAGGGCGGCGAGTAGGCCCCCTGTTCTCCAGCGCCCAAAGTTCCAACATGATGATAGTTCCCAAGTACTGTATCTTAATTTCTGGTTATTTTCTCATTTAATGCACCCTTTCTATTTTTGCTGATTAATAATTATTTTCTAGTAATAGAATTTGATCTTGCATTTATTTGTTTCTCAGGTCTGCATTTTCATTTTAACTTTCATTTTATTGTTATGTCATATAATCTCCTGTTATCTTATTCTATTCATCTTTAAGTTATTGTATAGTGTGAAATATTTATAGGAATGTTCTTTTTTCAGTAAGTTGGAGTGTGTTTTATTAGTCAGATTCTCAAATTTTGTGTTTCCCTGTATATTCCTACCTATAGTCTTACCATCTTTCTGAGAATTTCACTGCTTCCCATTCAAAGTATCAGAGGTGCACAGTGAAGCTTATCAGCACTGCTCAATTCTTTGTGTAGTTTCGACTCCTTTATTTTTGACTTGAGAATAGCCGTCACAGGTTACTTGTCCAGTTTTACCAGTTTCTTCCTACTTTGCTTCTGTCCAGATATCAGGGTTCTTTAAAAAAATAGGCAGTATGTTTTGTGTACCAATGCTGAATCTTGGGGAACAAGCTTTCTTGGTCCTGCTTGAGAATCTCCAATTCTTTTCATGGCCATTGGTTTTGTAATTTGACATGATATATGTTCATACTTGTGCTTAGATGCTTTATGGGAAGGCGAGGCAAACAGTAGCCTACAAGTCAATTTTGATTTAGTTCTTTTTTGTGTGTGAATGAAATGTTACTGGAATCCAGCCTGGCCCACTCATTATCATCTGTGGCTCCTTCTGTGGTTCAAAGACATAACTGGGTAGCTATGACAGAGACCATATAGCTGGAAAAGCTTAAAGTATTCACCCTCTGCCTCTTTATGGGAAGTGTGTGAAACCCTGCTGTAGGGTAATTTTATTGTTCTTCTGGGGATTTTGACTGCTTTTTAATTTTTTAAAAAAAGTTTTTTGGAGTCAGAGGAAAGAGATGTAGGATTTTTTTTCCCAGTGTACTATCTTGACATAGAAATTATTCTTCTAATCTAAAGCAAATATATGTAAACATAACATATTTGTTATGTGAAACTTGGAAATTACAAAAAGGGGTGGGTGAATTATTTTGCTTTATCTACCTAACAATTTTTATATCATAACAGGCAACTACGATCAGTAAATGAAATTAAATGATATTTAAATAAATTAAATACATTGTTCTTTAATGATGCCTTCCTTTTTTAGACTAGTGCACCTACTTCATTGGAGCATCTCATTTGAAAGATTAATTTTGTAATTTTATTTCTTTTGCACTTTTTCAAAGGTACAAGAAGTTTAGCCACATTTTGAGCAACATTGGAGAGAATGAAGGAGGTATTGATAAGTTTTCCAGAGGCTATGAATCATTTGGTGTTCACAGATGTGCTGATGGTGGAATATACTGCAAAGAATGGGCCCCAGGAGCGGAAGGAGTTTTTCTTACTGGAGAGTTTAGTAAGTACTTTAAAATCATTCATGTTAAATGATAATGTGGCCAAGGAGAAATTCTTTTTCAGTTTTGAAAATGAAATCAGTGGAAAAGAAAACATTTATGACATGTCCTTGAATCAAAGAAAAAGAAATATCAGAATGATCAGACTATAGACATGTATACTATTTAAAATTGGATTTTATCAGGCTCAAAAGTTTTCATGCTGTGTTACTCCGCTTTGATGACATTCTAGAATCAGAAAATCTTCCAGAGCTAGAAAACAAATTATTATTGATAGGTGTTAAGGGTAGTAGCTGAAGGTTGATTACAAAGGGGCACGTATGAAGACGTTTTGGGGTTTGTGAAAACACTGTAGATTCTAATTGTGGTGGTGGTTATATGACCATATGTTTACTGAGATAATTAGAACCTTACATGTAAAAAGAATAGATTTTACTGTGTAAATAAGACTTCAATAAACTCAACTTAATAAAAGTTTTGATATATTTTTATTTTCTAAAATATCACTATCTGATATAAATAAAATGTAAGATAAATATAACTACAATTTATTGTAGTCATTAAAAAGTATAAGAACATGCAAATGGTTTAATAATAAATTTTATTTAACTCAACATGTACAAATACTATCAAATTAACATTTAATCAGTATAAAAAGTATTGAGATATTTTCATTCTCCTTTTGTATTCTTTGAAATCTAGTTATAGCAAGTATCATTTCAGATGCTTAGTTTTCATGGGTAGTACTTCATACAATATTTAGATTTAATAAAATTTTCAGTTTAAAAGTAGGTTCACATACCAAGGTTTTCCCAAACTTAATTAAAATTTTTCCAGTAACTGATTCTAGTAACAGTTTTAAAATTTAAATTTAATGAAGTAATTAAAATGAAATAAAATATAAAATTCAGTTTCTCAGTTCCATTGACCTCATTTCAGGTTCTCAATAGCCACATATAACTACTGACTCCTTTATTGGAATGTGGAGATCTAAGGATTTAAAGTACTTCTCTATGCACTCACAAAGAGTAGATGATGTTTGATGCTTGTGTTTCTGGATTTTTATTTGAAAACTTATTGGACAAATTATAAAAGATGATGAAATGTGACAGTTTAGATTTGTTTGGCATGATGATAATTATGGAATGTATTTTGAGAGTATATTTTTCACTTAAATTATTGTTATTTTTTAATAATTTTTCCTGTACAGATTTATTTCCTCATCTTCAGTGACTACCTTGACCACTAGTTTTTGTTACTAGATTATTGAAACCTTATCCTATAGTGAAGTGATTCTTTGATAATTTATTTTGTTTTTGTTTCTATTTAAAAGATTTGGAGTTTTCATCAAAAGTGTTCAAGATAAATTTTATATAAATATATATATTGAAACTAAAATAAGAGTCTCAGTTAACATTTGATTCTTGCATATTTGATACTTGCATGTTTATGGTCAAATCCACATAGTAGGTTTAATTAGTGTAAAAATATAGGAAAGAAATTATATGAAAACTAGATTTGTGAACTAATCTAGTACTAATTTATTAATAGTGCTATAGGTGTGTATGGGAAATGATACTTAAAATGTTAAGTTTTGCTTAAAGCATAATGCTTAAATATTAAAAAACAGTAATATGAAAATATTTATTAAAAGAAAGTAATAATTATCTGGTCCCTATCTTAATGCAGAAAGGTCCTCTGTTAAGATTTTTTTTTTCCGATTCTATCTTGATTTTTAAAATCCCCTCTTTTGTGAAGTTGTATGCATAATTCTATATTTCTCCATTTCTTGAAAGTAACATTCAGTCAATGATTTTCAATCAACAAATATTTATTTAATCTCTAAAGTTCATGAATAATGCTATGTTTAATCAGTGGTCTTTCTTTTTGCTAGAGATGGACCAAGCTAAGGTAAATGAAATTTTGAGAGAAAATAGTTGAGAGCAGGCAGTATCTTGGGGAAATGTAAATGTCAAATCAATTTTTAAAAAAATCAGAATGAAAGAATATCTACTTTTCTGCCTATGGTTACATGGCCCCTTTATATAAGAGATAACAGCTTTTTTTCTTTAAAGAACTTTGAGTTTAAAAAAAGATAAACTTGAAAATTGAGAGTGGAACAAAAAAAATTATGAACCAATCATATTAGAAAGAAAGTTTATTTGGAAAAAAATATACACATGGATATTAAATGAGTATGACTAATGAACATGGAATTTTGATAATTATGACAATGTGACTGAAAATATATCATTATGTAGCTTAACTAATGATGTCTTTTCATATTTTCTAAGCATAATTATTCTATGGGTTTTGTCTTTATTTACTTAAAATCTTTCCCCTGAAAATAACTGAGCCGGAAAAAAATATTTATTTTTTGAGTTATTTTCCTCTGGAATAAAAAGCATTTGAAAATTTTATTGTTAATCTTCTAATATATAAATGTGTAATAATCTGAAAGGAATAGAAATCCATGTTAAATCAGCTCACAAATGACAGTAGATTTTAACTTGAAAATTTAAATCAGTATGACAGTGTTCTTTTTGGTTTTGTTAATGATATTAAAATATTTTCAAAAACATTTAACTACTCATATGATCTCATGTATGAACTGACGGATTAAATGGCAATAAATTTAAATAATTCTGAAGAAGTAGTATAGACCATTTTTAAGAATTTTGCTTCTACGGTCTTATTTAATAAAAAGACATTCAGCTTCTAATATGTATTAACATATCACTTAAAGTAACTATTGCTTCTTTACCTATTAGCAGTGATTTTAAAAGTAATATAATTTTAGTTATGTTTTCATTATGAAAATTTAAAACATTGCTCTTTTACTGACTTCTCTCCCCAATCTCCAAAGTTAATATAAAACAGACCTTCAAAAACCAACACCAAAAAATATGATTTCTTCTAATGGACAAACTATTATTTATATTTCCCTGAAAAAGAAAATGTTAATAGTTCATTTTTACCTAAACAATTCACCATTTATTTGTGATAATTTTTCAGATGAGATTTAAGTTATGGAATGGATAGACCTTAATTCTTTGTTATGGGAAATTATTCCTGTTATCAAAATACTTTAGAATCTTGTCCTTATATCTCTTATTCATTAATCTGTTTAATTGGATACAACCATTGGTTTGTCTCATGGCTTACTTATAATCTTGTTTAATTTTGGTGCTTTAGTTCTTTTTTGTCATCTGGAATATTTTCATTGTTTAGAGTAGTCAAATGTAAATGACCTTTAAGAAAGAAAGTGCCATGAATTTGTATTCCAAGTTAAAATAGGGATTTAGAGGTTGGAAACATAGGTGAGCTCTTTAAACACTTTCGTTATCTGACTCAGTGGAAAGAAAGGATACTTGTCTTACTGCCTCACTTGAAAAAATTTACACCTTACTTGGTGCTCCATTAGTGTTAACCAAGGAGACAGGAAGAATAGTCTTATTTGCTTAATAAAAATATCACTTTTCATTTCAAAAGATAGTTAAATCTTGCTAAAATTGTGTGGTTTATTTTCCTCAAACTGACTTTTATCATTCACGTTTTTAAAGCCACTTGGCAAACAATTTCACATTAGATATAGCTCATACGCTTTTCTTTATTTGGGAGAAAATGAAATGATCATCTCTTTTTTTTGTACTCACGTTAATGAGCCACCTTCTTAGGTAGGTAGCAGATGCTGCAGCAACACGAAAAGATAGTGAGCATGTATGACATTCATCAGAATTGGAATCTTACCACCCAAAAGGTATTTCTGGGCAAAAACTTTGAATCATCTGCAATATAGGAAAGATTCATTGTTTGGAAAATTAAATGTGATTTAAGATATATGTGAAGTTTTGGTACTAAATTATGTTTATTACAGGTTGCCAAATAATTGAAGAGAATTAGCTGCTTTCCAATATGAAAATGATAATAAGATAGAAAGACAGTAAAATACATGTCAATATAAAATAATTGGGTTCCTATTCACTATAACTGAAAGCATTTCATTTAAAATTACTAAGTAGAGCAGCCAGATACTTTTCAAATAACCTGAATATTTAGAACTGAAACACTAAAACACATGCACACACATGCATGCACACACACACACACATACACACATCAAGGTGTTTTAAGCCGATGGAAAAATAAAAGCACTGATATTTTTAAAGTTGGAAAGATACTGAAGGGAATTTTACCTGGTTTTTTTGGAACAAAGTTGTCTGTTATCTTTTTTCCCCGTAAGTGATGGCAAAGAAGTTTATAGGTTCCTAAAAGTCTTTATATTTCTCAGTTCCACATGTGAAGCAGCGTTACTTAAAGTATTTTCAATGGATCTGGCTGGTTTCTTCAACAGGAATTAATTTGCAAAGATATTGTCAGAAATTGGGAATTAGCATTAAGATTCATTTAGTTTCTAGTGAATCTAAAAATGATGATACTAAATTTGGGTCTTGCAGTTTCAGTTTTTTTCTTTGGATTTTTCAATAAATTTACTAATTCATAAGTATAGATCTAGAATAGATTTGCAGTTTTATTTTTTAAAATTTATTTTAAAGAGAATAAAACAAACCAAAACAGAACAAAGCAAATCAGAACAAAACAATGCCAGCAATACAGGACTTCAAAACAAGACAACAGGAAATCAACAGGGGCTACTGTAATGTCTCTTGTTTTCCTTGAAATAATTTTCCATACCTTCACACACAATAAAATCAAACAAAAAAAAATAGAATAAAACCAATTAAGACAAAAGAATGAAAGTATTACAACACTTCAAAACAAGACAATAGGAAATGAACAATGGCTACCATAATGTGTCTTGTTTTCTTCAAAATAGCTGTCCATACCTTCACACATAATGAAATTAAATACTAGAAAGCATACTAAAACCAATCAAAACAAAAGAATGAAAGTATCACAGGACTTTAAAAACAAGATAACAGGAAACAAACAATGGCTACTATAATGTCCTATTTTCTTCAAAATAGCCATCCATACTATCACACATAATAAAATCAAATAAAATACAACAGAATAAGGCCAATCAAAACAAAAGAATAAATTTAGTGTAGGAATTCAAAATCAGATGATAGGAAATCAACAATGGCTACCATAATATCTCATTTTCTTCAAAATAGCTCTTCATACCATCACATATAATAAAATCAAACAAAACAAAACAGTATAAAACCAATTAAAAGAATGAAAGCATTATAGGACTTCAAAACAAGATAATAGGAAACCAACAATGATTACCATATTCATCCCATTATCTTCAAAATAGCTGCCCATACCATCAGACACAGTAAAATTAACAGGACAGAACAAAAACCAAACCTAACAAAATTATGAAAATAATACAAGAGTTCAAGACAAGACAGTAGGAAATTAACAGTGGTTACCACTTTTCCCTGCTAGGTGTTTCCTCCCCTATCACTTGCATAATATCTATTCTTCTTTTTGGATTCCACTAACTCCTTTTGTAATGTGAGGGCTCACTCCTGTGAGTTCTAAACATTCTTCCCACGAACATGATCTCAAATTGCATCCATTTACCTACCAGAGCCTTGAGATTATCCTACTTTATAGTTGGGTATCTTTCCATTGTACAAAAATACCATATCTTTCTTACCCATTCTGTGGTTGATGGGCAAGTTACCCTTGCTTTTTTCTGGTCTTTTGTCACGTGAAACAATTGTTTTCTCTCCTTTGATTTTCAGTCTATAAATTTCCTGTAGAGTTAAATGGGTTTCTTGTATACAGTGTATTGATGGATCTTGTTTCTTGATCCACTCTCTCTGTGTTTCTTTTTATGGGTGAATTAAGGCCATCTGCATTAATGGTAACAACTGGCTTTTTTTTTTTCTTTCTAGTACCGAGGATCGAACTCATGACTTCAAGCATGCCAGGCAGGCACTTCTGCTGAGCTAAATCCCTGGCTAGCTTTGCAGTTTTATAGTAGTTAGTTCATTTCCATAGTTTAGGGAACATTGATCTGAAGACTAGTATCATATTTATTGGTTTAGAAGTTCTTATTCGGAAGCATGTTTCTTATGTCAACTGCTTTTGCTTTCTCTTCATTTGCTTTATCTATGTTAGCTCTTTACGTCAACATTCACTGTGGTGTGACATGTTACAAACAGGTCTAAAATTTTAGTGGCCTGAAATAGCAAAGCATTCTTTCTTGCTCTTTTTGGCAGCAGTTGTCAGCTGTGGGTCTGTCCCAGAGTCAGATTCTTTTAGAGTCTAGGATCATGGAGAACCTGTGAGAGTGAGAAGGAGCAGTGGAGGAATCCTATGATGACTGTACGTGCTTCCCTTAGAAGTACAAATGTGATTTGCACTTCCATTTTTTAAACAAATAAGATGGAGCAGCTTTACGTCCATGAGGCATGAAAGCTGAATACTATTTTACTGAGGCTCCTAAAGAATTGGGACTCATAGTAAAGTCATATATCCCTAAGAACATATATAACTTATGAGAGATGACATTAGCTGATCTTGTGGTAACATTATAAAATGTCCATGCAGAAATGAAGGTGATGATGAAGTTATGAGATTATATAATGCTACAGGCACATTGTTCTATATGTGTTTACTGAAAGAACATTATCTATTACATGACTGTGTGTGTGACCCCAGGGGAAAGTAGCTCATTATTATACTATAAAGTGTTCATTTTCCAGATATTTTCATATTCTAGATATGTTATTGTCTTTTCTGTGGGAAGAGAGTTGGTTAAACAGGATAATACTGGAGACATATTGCTGAGAAGATTTCTTAGAATTTCTATTGTCTTCTAAATTTAAATGGAACCTCAAAGGAGTCTTTTGCCAAGTAGACATTTTCAACTCTCTGTGAATCAGTCCTTTGTGAATGCATTTTTGTTATGTGACTTATTTTTAGTTTGCTTATTGTGATGTTTCCAGAATGTAGGGGTGGTTGGGAACTCTATGTTCATTTTGAGAAAGGGATGGTAAACTACAGGCAGAGATGGAATGCTTTAGGGCTCTTTACCAAACAAGTGCCAGTGCTGAGATAGGGCTTCTGTGATGTTTGTGACCCAAAGATAAGTAATCAGCAAATAGATGTTTTGTAGAAAATGGTTTGTACTTCTGGCTTTCCAAGCTCAACTTTCACAACTTTTATCTATTTTCTGGACTAAGTGGATTTACTTCTGCCTGACAGGCTCTACTATAAATAATACTGAGTGATTCCCACAGGATACAGAGCATAGACTGTCATCTGCTGCATGTATACTCTTCATCTTCTACCAGTTATGTTGTGTGCCTATTTGAAACTAGTTTTTAGTTCTTCTTATTCCGATTCTGTAGCATGATATTGTACAAAATGATGAACTTCTGAGTGTGGTAACAAAAGAAAGCTATTGAATTATAGGAAAACCTCAGTAAAAACAAGTTGGAAAAATATTTTGAATTAAGTGTACACAAGTGAACTGAATTTAAACAGATATAAATTTAACTGAGCTTTACATGCAAATTATTTTGTAGACCTCTTTTATCTTTCATGTAATTTTAATATAAAGAGAACTGAAAGTTACAAATGCTGCATTGTAGGTGTTGGTTCATGTAAAAATATGATTTAAAATCCTTATTGAAGACCTAGACTCAAATGTATGGCTTTAGTCTTATGAGTGAATGTATGCTTATGTTTTAACTTAAAATGTTCATTTGAATATTTGCATGTATATATGTATGTATGAATATGTGTATATGTTAATATTCCCTGGTTTAAGCAGTGTTTTCATTCTTTGTACCAACTTTGGACCCCAATTGTGCTAGATAAAAGATCATCGTTGTAATTTCTATTGATACTATTTTTATACGGAAGGATTTTTACTTCTGAGGTTTTAAGAGATTGCTGTTATAGCCCTTAATGTACAAGGTAGATTTTGAACTATGTGACATAAAGTAGTAATTTTATAGCTTCATAATGCTTTTTAAAATAAATACCCTATAAAAATTTATGCTGTGTGGATAATACAGTCCTTCTTGTTAGAATTCAGTTTTGGTATTTCACTTGTAGTTAATGCCTATAAATTAGTTCAATATTTTTTAGAAGTTGTTTCTGAAATTTAGATAATTTTATCAATCAAAATGACTTCATCAAGTTCACCATTTACTTCCACAAATTTATATTACTTATATTTTTCTCATATCAAGTCACATGATCTCTTGTTCTGTTTTATAATAGTCACATGTAGCCAAGTATAACCAATTATAACATATATCAACAATTTCTGTATCTTGTTCACAATATAACTATTCATTTTAAGTTCAAATCGCATTATTCCAAGAAGCAAGCTTTCGTGAGAGACATTTAAGGCAACTAGTTTTTTTTTTTGTTGCTGTTTCCTAATGCCATAGATATTGTATCTGAATATAATTTTGCATCTTGGAAAAGGTTTATAGAAATGTGTTAAATTTGTCAAAAGTGGGCAGCACCGTTTGTTTCTATCATCTATACAGATGCCCCAAACAGATCAATTTGGATTCTCTGATTGGCCTCAAAGTGTCAAGGTTTGAGACTGTAGCTCTCTTCTCTTCTCTTCTCTTCTCTTCTCTTCTCTTCTCTTCTCTTCTCTTCTCTCTCCTCTCTCCTCTCTCCTCTCTCCTCTCTCCTCTCTCCTCTC
>PVLA01011282.1:0-54709 GCA_004027455.1 Hydrochoerus hydrochaeris
AAAAAAAAAAAACAGGGGACCGACACCCCTCACTTCCCAACTCCCGCCTCCCGTGGACTCTGTTACTTCTGGCTGTTTTGCTTTCTGGTTTTCACTTCCCTCAAAGCGTCTAGTTGCGTCACAGTAGACCACTTATTTTATCTCTCCTCTGGCTCCTATTTGTCTGCAAAAATAGACACGATACGAAGCCTGCCCCCACGACTTTCCCTCTGGAGTCTTCTCTCAGTTTTCAGTCCATAGTCCTCTGGTCTTTCTGCAACACCCTAACCCTAGATCAGCACTGCTGTCTGCCTTCTTGCTCTTCACCCAGACGCCTGAACTCTGCTCAGGGAAACAATAGCACAATTGTCCTGAGTGGTGACACCTCTACAGAGGTGTGTTTTCTACTCTCCTGTTGGCGCTCAGACTTCCCACAAATCCTTTTTCAGCTCTTTCATTCCTTGGTGACTCTCATCCGGTGTTACTCTCCTCTCTCTAATACCCCTCTTTAAACCCCTGACTCACTCTCAGCCAAAAAAACTAGACTCTCACAAACGTCTTTAACAGAGAAAATAACACCTGTAAGAATGGCATCTATGCCTCACCCAGAAAGATCCACTGAGGCAAAAAGCTGAGTGTCAACTGCAAATAGCCAGTCCTGTCCCACTGAGCTCCTATCCTTGAGGCTCTCTTGAGAGACTCTACCTTCCAGCCAGTCGGTGGAAGGCAGCCTTATCTTCCATCTGTATCCGTCCCTTCCCTGTGCTCCTAAGATGTTCTTTCTATTGTCTCACTTGCTCCCCAATCTGTTACCCATACTGCGCTTGGAAGAGTCTTTTTAGAATGCAGAATGTCACTTCCTGCCTTAAACAGCTTAAAACTCTTCAGTGACTCCCTGTCATCTCAAAATTTCGTCCCAGTTTTAAGGTAACAGGCGAGGCCAGTAGAGGCGAACCTGTGACATGCATGTTACTCTGTTTTTCTTTTAAGACAAAAGATACTGATGTCTGAGTTGTCTTTTATACATTAATCAGCATTTAGGTTTAGTTGCAGTATTGGTACTTTGTGATAAATAACTGGGTTTGGGGTTGCAGTTTGGCTCTAAGTCTCTAAAAGCTTTGTCATCACGGGGCTAGGCCCTTACTAAACATTCCCTGATTTATGTCTCATTACGGCCTCCTACAATGAAGCCTCCAGCTGTGTCTCAGTAATTGCTTTATCACTCCCAGGAGCAATTTCTTGCCCTCTGACATGTGTTTCCTTGACTTGAACAGTTCTAATCTTCCCCCCAGTCATACCTCTCATTCACTTAGAGCTGTTCACGCAAATATTTTGCATGCATGCACGGATGGATGCATGCACAGATGGGTGGATGGGTGGATGGATGGATGGATGGATGATTGGGTGGGTGAATGATTGGGTGGGTGGGTAGGTGGATGGATGGATAGATACATAGTTAGATGATAGATAGGTAGATAGATGGATAGATAGATAGATAGATAGATAGATAATTCCTATTCAGACTTAAGAACTTCGCTTAACCTTCACCTCTAACCAAAATCTAAGGTTAAGTGCCCTGTACGTGTGTGTCACATAAGTGCATGTGAGGTTCCTTACCTTTATGTCCATCACAGCTCTCATCCTGTTCTGCGAGCTCTCTGAATAGTGCAGACCACACCTTGGGAAACACTAGCTTAAATTCTAACACGCTAACCAATATACTTTTTACCAAGCTCTGAGGCCTTGTTAATATTACTGATGACAACTTTTCATTGTGTTTTATATTTTAAAGCCCTTTCATCGCAAGCACATTAATCAGGATGTCCGGGAGATGACCTGCCGGGCATGTATCTCTTTGGTTGGCTATTTGCATTTGGGAGGACAGCTCCTCCGGCAGATGGTCTATGTATATAAGATGCCATGAGTCCCATTGCCTGTGAACGTAGACCCCAGGCTCTGCCCTAATGTGCAGAGACCGGGCACAGGGGGCTCCATCTGGATGGGAGATGTATCCATTGCCACTTCTTGGAACACAATTCGAGGTGCACATAAAGGTTCGTGGGGGGTGGGGTTGATTTGTCCTCAGTGTCACTGGAAACAATGGGAAAGGGAACCCGTCCTCCTGCAGTGTTGCCAGCTGAGCTCCTTGTCACAGTGTTGTGTCAGCTGCAAGGGTGGCTATTCTGTGATTGTGAAAAACAGTCACCTTGCGACTCGGTCTCTGGACAAGCTTGTGTAGCTATTTGGTTCACTCAGATAAACTATCACATGTTACTCTCTCTCCCAGAGAACTTCTATTTCAAGAAGCCAAATCCAATTCACCTGCTTTTCTAGAGCTGGAATGAGAAACTGGTTAGGGAGAAATTTTTGCTAGAGAAAGTGGTTTGGGTAAAAATTTTTTTTTTTTAGGTCAAAACAAATTGCAACTTTTTTTGCCAAAAAAATTATAAGCTGTGTTTCTTCCTTCTTACCTGCACTTTGTTGTGATATAGTCTTCTTTTAAGAACTTGAGTCTAATTGGGACTTTTAAATTGCTGGCTCTTAAAAAATGGATAATAATTGAAAAATGGAACAGATGATTCCATGGAAAAGTGCACACAGTAAAGCAAAGTCAGCCTGCAGAATGGTTGGAGACCATGGTAGGATGGGCCCAGGGTAGAGCTTATAAAGGTGGGCCATCGAGGGCAGCCTTGGAGGCTCAGGGGTTTCTCGTCACTTCCTTTGGACTTGCCCTTGTGGGCAGTGGAGACGCGTCCACAGTTCTGAGCAGGGATAACATAATCAGAACTGTTAAGAAGGAAAACAGAGCGTAGTGTGAAAGATCACTGAGCAAAATTTAGGAGATTAAATCGAACAGTGATACATGCAAATTTCTCTTTTCAAAAAGCCAGCTGAGCTACTGCCAGAGAGGTGTGACTTATCAGCTATTCATATAATAAAAAGACCTCAGGGTTTTAGTTGACTGTGATTTCAATGCGAGTCAACTGTATCACAACTGCCAAAAAGAATAAATTCAGTCCTAGGCCCTGTGAGCAGAAGAGCAATGTTTCCAACAAAGGAGAGGATAGTCCTTCTGTCCCCTTTTCTAGTGCACGCATAGCTAGAATACTGTGCTCAGGTCAAGACGGTCCTGTTTAAAGCAGCTGAGTAGGGCTGGAGAGATCAGTCAGGAACCTTGTTGGTTATATAATGAACAATTAACTCGGGATATTTCGCCTATGAGAGGATTTATGGATGTTCAGGAATTGCTAGCATTCTTCAGATGTTTGAAGAGGGATTAAATGGACTCTGATGCCTTCCGAAGGCAAGAGTCTGACCAAAGGAGGACTTTCTAGAAATCCAAATGCAGCCAAAGGCAGAGTGAGCTCTCTCCAGTTGACCACCCCATGAAATGTTTCAGCAAAGGTCAAATAATCCCGGGTGAGCAGCAATGTTCTACAGAAAATTCACATACAGAATCAGAAGCTTGTGTCAAGATCCCTTTCATGCCAGTTCTAAATACACAAGTTGTGACTAAAGAAAAGCCTTTGCAGGCTGAGGATTTAGCTTAGTGGCACAGCACCTGCCTAGCAATCTCAAGGTCCTGAGTTCAATTCCCAGTACAAGAAAGAGAAAGAAAGGAAGAAAGGAAGAAAGGAAGAAAGAAAGAAAGAAAGAAAGAAAGAAAGAAAGAAAGAAAGAAAGAGAGAGAGAGAGAGAGAGAGAAAGAAAGAAAGAAAGAAAGAAAGAAAGAAAGAAAGAAAGAAAGAGAGAAAGAGAGAAAGAAAGAAAGAAAATCCTTTCCGCCCAGCTAGTCCACTAACAGAGGGCTTGTGTTAGGCATTGCTTAACCAGATCAGCGATTCCTCCTGCTGGCTAAGCAGGTGTGTCACTTTGCAGCTGACTAGTTGGGGAGAGCATAAGCTCTTGCTCTTGCTATCTCAAAAGGAGCTGCCCTTCCTCTCAACCATTAAACATAAAGAAGACCCTTCACTGCCTGAGGAAGAAAAGGTGGCGGGAAAAAGGCTATGAGTCCCTCCTGCCTGTGTCTCCTCTTTGTGTTAATGGGTGGCGTTTTAATCTCTGTATTATAATATTGCCACATGAACAGAGACAGTGTGAGTGTAGGACTCGGAGCTCATATCTGTTTCATTCCCAGGTTTTGCCAGTTCTAACTCTTGCGTTCCTTCTCTGCTTCCACTGATATCACCCCAGTTCCCATCCTTGAACTGCCTGTTTAGCCAAGTGGCTCTTTATTCTAGGATCTTCACTTTTAAATTGGCTCAGCGTGAGAAAGACCAGGATAAGACATGTATAGAAGTGTTCTGTAAATGACTAAGTGCTACATAAATACTAGCTACTAGCAGCAAAATTCCACTGCATTATTAGAGAAGAGACACTTTGGGCTGGTTCATCTGATCATTCTGAAGATACCTGGATACCCATGATGTGTGTCACACTCTCTTAGGCTCTGGGGATACAGGAATAAAAGAAACGAAATGGAAAGTGTCAGCTGACATCCAGACCCTGACCTACATTTGTAAACTAGGAGCTTCTTGTACTGACTTTGGTCATCTGTCAATGTTAGCAACAGTGTTGAGGTCCTATCTTTTTAACTTAGTACTTTTAGACACGCATTTAGCTATCAATCTTGGTCATTTAATAGCAAATAAAGAGAACATAAAGGATTATACTCTTTTTTTATTAAAGCAGTAGCCCTACCACCTTCCTAGCCAAACAGTAACAGAGTGGGAAGCGTTAGATTTAGAGAAGAATGAACAAATTAGGTGTGAAAGCATAATTCATGTGTCTTCAATCTATATTTACCTGTTGTGACTTTTTAAATTCTTTTAAAATTATACTGTGAATGTCAAGTACAAGATAAGGAATTATGGTCTTAAAGATATTTTTAGATGGCAATGTTATGATAAAAGTGTGAGTTTAAACTGTCTTATCAAAACTGAAAGAAATGTATCCACCTACACCTCGCTGGTATTTCAGCCTCATGAAGGAATTTCCAAGTTGTTCTTTTAAGAGTTTGCTCTGTAGTGAACTCAGGTTCATATCCCTCTTCTTTGTCCCCTCTCTGGACTTTTCTTTATTTCTTTAACGTCAGATGCTTTTTGTAATTTTATATTGATAGATTTGTTAAGGTTAATTCCTGGGTGTGGTGGTGCATGCTGTAATCCCAGCTCTCCAGAGTTTGAGCAAGAGGATTGCAAGTTCAAGGCCAGCCAGGTGACACAGTGAGTCTGAGACCAACCTAGCTACATAGCCAGATGCGTCAAAAAACAAAACAAAAAAAAACATTTAATGGACTTTTACAATAATATAGTTTTAAAGAACTCGATTAAATGTTATTCAAACTATTTAAATTAGTGAGTTAGAACCTGTTGAAAAGATGATCAGTGTGCAGTTCTCGCTGTAGAAGCACTCACATTCCCTTCAAAGTGTGTCCTTGTTTCTTCCCACTATCTACTCACACATCCCCCACCAAAGAAAAGAAAAGATTATCAACCTGCTGCCGAGTAAGCAGAACACACGCACACCTGCTTCCAAGAACTTTAAACATGTCCCAGGCCCACATGGAATTTCCCAACCAGAAGCTCAGTGATATATATTATTTCTGATTCTTTCTCGTGCTCCTCCTTTTAAAGGCTCTTCATAAAGCATTTGGCTACCTCCTGGTGGTCAAGCAGACACTGTAAGCTGGGGATGCCCTCAGGAGGGAGCTGACCCCTGTGACTATGGTCCCCAAGGCCACTTTAATCTCCTACTTAGCCAGTCACTTTCATCACTTCAGCTTCCTAGGGGACAGGCAAACTAATTCTGTTCACTACTGAATATATAGACTGCCACCTACCCTCCCCGTCACCTCGGTTTTACCTGCAGTGTCCCTGTCCATTTAGTTGACATGTGGCCAGAAATATTCTTTTCTCACAATCTAATACGGCAATGACAGGTGTTACAGAAATACACAAATGCTTTCATTACACAAACGCAGATGCGGAAGTGAGCGCTTTCATTACACTAATCGCCCTAAAGAGTGACACTGGAACACCCCTGTTTCACCACGACTGGAGGTGACTGCGCAAGAGGTGTCTCAGAAACGGCATGTTTTGCCTATGGCCACACCACCCTGACCACACCTGACCTCCTCTGATCTTAGAAGCTAACCGGGTCAGGCCTGGTCAGGACTTGGGCGGGAGGAACCGCACACTTTCCCCCTCTTCCGCCACTGACTCCACTCGATCGATTCTGTTTCTCCCCAAACAGCTGTGTTGAGAATACCAGAGATCGTTTCATCTGACTGTTGCTTAAGTTATGCAAAAACCTTTGGAATTCATGTGGGTTAAAAAGAATAAAATTGGAAGAAAAAAATCAGAAACAAGGGCGAGAATTTTCTTGATATTGTAGAGAGACAAATGCCTAGAAAATACTGCCCTTGGCTTAGGCCATTTTCTACTCAGCCCAGGGTGGTGAATGGTTTAGAAACTGTGTGATATGAGACATGCAGGCATTTTATCTAGCGAATAAGAGTCAAGTTGATGATCAACTTTAAATATCCCCTAAACAGATGTTCAGACTACATCTTCCACGTAGAAGATGAAATGTACTTATTTTATGTAGCTCTAAGGCCAACATTAGAAGTTACAGAGGATAGGTTCCAGTTTAACACAAACTTTTTAATAATTATTATTTGTTATCCCTTTGGGAGCAGAAGAAAACAAAGACTAATTTTATAGTGTTTACTGTTGTCTATATGAGTCACATGAATTAGCCTCCTTTCAGTTGAATTGATTATACTTCAGTACATGCAAGGCAAAATAGAGACTATAATATGGTATTTTACCTTTAAAAGACCAGTTGCTGGTCCTCCTTTCTGCAAGTCTTTCTTCCTAATTTAGGTTTCAATTCTCTTCCTTAATTCCACTCTTGAAATTAATCCTCATACTTCAGACAGGAACTTAATGGTAAAAGGTATGTGAGCTTAATGTCTAGTGGGAAAACTTTTCACGGTGGTAATTAATACTTCTCCCAAAGATCTCCTGCAAGTGAAGGACAAAGTAGCCCAGCCCTGCTTGGCACCTGTGGCTTAGGGCAAATTGGGAGGGCCCTTCAAAGTCTACTCATTTGGTAACCAAGATCCTCCCACCAGATAACTGTGTAAATAAAGCTTGTCTTGTAAATAAAAAAAAATCTTTAATCAGGACATTTGGTTCCTCCTGGTAAAGTCCCTTTAATGAAAAAATTAAAGCACATGTTAGTGGAGGTTTAGTGGAAAATCCCCCAATAATCCCACATGTGTTTGACAAGAAAACCAGTTTTAATGTCAAATTAAGGTGTGACAGTTGTGGTTTTCTATGGCACTCAGGCAAGTAAAATGTTTATTTTCAACCATATATTTTTTTAACTTTTTTTTAATTTTAAAGGGAATAAAAAGGAGCAAAACCATGAGAACAATATTGGGTTTCAAAAACAAGACAGAAGGAAATCCCCCATAGTTGCTATGTTACATATTGTTAGCCTCTAAACAGATGTTCAGACTACCAGCTTTAGACTTGCAAAGTCAATCAAATAATACAAGCAATAAGTTGTTTTTTAACTTCAACCACTATCATCTCAGCCTGTGTTCCTCCAAATCAGCTGCTTGCTTATGGTGCAGGGCAGAAGGTGCTCTTCTCTCCTGGCCCATGACTGCTGCTGGCTCCTGGGAGGGCATGGCTTGGCTTCTTGGGCCTCCTCCCAATATATGTATTTAACTGTCTGTATCTGTGGAAACCAAAGATGATTCTCATACTGTGTTTCACTATTGTCCTGCATCAGAAAAAAAAAAATCACTTTTACTGTACCCATAACTTTACCTTAGACATTAGAATACCTTGATATTACAGTTACCTGACTGAGGTGCCAAAGAGTGTAAATAGCTTTATTCTGATCATGTTAAATGATGGCAAGGTCATAATGAAAACCTAAGAACTTTAAACTCAATAAGTGAAATTTCTACAGAGTTGCTATAATTTTCCTGTACTTCAGGTGAGGGGAAAAGCAATATCTGCAATGCTCTGTTTCCTACTATGTAGGCACCTAGTATGGTCCTAATATAAATTGTTTAAAAAGCAATCTTTGCAACTTTCATTTGCTCAAGGTAAAAATCTAAAGTAGAATCTTCTATCCTTTAGTGAAAAGGGGGAAATAGAAAACGGAGAGAATAAGTATTCCAAAAAAAAGTATTCAAAGTGAAATATTCAAAGTTATGCCTTTAAAATCAGCTAGGTTTCTCCTTTTGTCTCATTTCTAACATTTCATAAATTGCAACAACCTAAATGTTACCAATTTGAAATGGGATTTCTGGTTCTATGAAGGGTTGACAATTATCCTCCCACAGTTTAGAAAGCCAGGCAAACTATGACACAGTTGTTTTCAGGCATTGGACATAGGTAGCACAAGATAGATCAAAGAAAGAAAAAAGCAAATACGGTGAGTCGTATGACTGCCTCAGATTACTGATGAGGACACTTCTAAGTCACAGTGGGAAGAGAGACACAGAGTCCAGTGGTCTATCTGGAGGAGACAGAGTACTCAAAGAAACTAAGATGGTTAGAATTTGTGGGGCAGAAAAGTGGAGAAAGGGAGGTCTAGAGATCTATATAAGGGTCTCCTCAACTTTTTGGCTGAATACTTAGCTACATATATGTGAGCTAAGAATCTACAAGAGCAGAGGAAGAACCCCAGAAAGTAGTAGTTGAAAAATTCCTCATATTCCCATAAGGCTTGGAATAACTCATGTCCCCACCATTCAGACTGGGAAGGCCTCATAAGCCTTGATAGGTGACTCTACCCAGTGGATAAGCACTAGGTAGAGTCCTCACAAGCGTTCTCAGAAAGCTCTAGCAGTGGAGGAGGTATCTAGCCCTAGAATAAAGGCTGTATCATATCCATCTTAACAGACAGTAAGGACAGTCCTCAAAAGGATCAACCTATACCACGTCAGAACAAGTCTAACTTTCTTAGAGAAATACATCGACATCCAGCAAACAAAAACATAAAATTTACAGTGTCTAATGTCCAATCCAAAACTACCAGACATAAAAACATGACTCCAGGAAAAAAAAAATTCAATGAAGAGAAACATCCCCAGAATTGACACAGCTGGTAGAATGAGCAGAGAGAGGCATTAAAGTGGCTATTATAAATATATTTCATATGTTTGAGAAAACATGAACATGTTGAGAGAAATGAAAGATGTAGAAAAGATCCAAATAGAACTTCTGAAAATGAAAAACAATATCTGAAATGACAAATATACTCTCGGGGATAGACATCAAATTAGATGCCACAGAAGAAACACTGGCGAAGTTGAAGCTGTAACAGTAGAAACTGTGATGGAGCACAGGGAGAAAAGAGAATCAGAGAACTGGAGAAGAACACTAAGTGTTCTAACATTTACATAATTAGTGTCTAAAAGGAGAAACAGAGGACCAAACAAACAAAAGCCAAACATTTAAAGGAATGACAGGAAAACTTTCTCCAAACTGGAGGAAAACTGTAAACCCATTAAGCTCCATGAACCTCAATCAAAAGGAAGGTAAAGAAAAACATGCCGCACGAAGTTGCCATGGTAACACACTGAAGAAAGGACGTCTTTTTAACGAATCATGCTGGAATAATTAGACATCCATGTGTGAGACTTCAACGTAATAATAACCTCAATGGTTGGTTCATAACATACAGAAAAATTAGCTGCATACAGACTATAGATCTGAACATAAGAACCGAAAGCTAAATTTGGGAAGAAAATGTATATGACCTCAAGATAGGCAAGCATCTGGGGCTGGGGATTTAGCTCAGTGGCATAAGCACCTGCCTTGCAAGCACAAGTTTGTGAGTTCGATCCCTGGTACCGATTTAAAAAAAAAAAGATAGGCAAGCATCTCACAGATAGGAAACAAAAAGTACAAGCCACATATGGGATATATGGATGAGTTGAACTTCATAAAATTTAAAACTTTGGCTTTTAAAATACAGGCTTTAAGGAAGAAAGAGATAAATCTTTCTCAAATGGGAAGGGAATCAAAAGAAGACAGAGGGCAGGGAAAAGAGGTGAGAAAAAGAATGAAGATGTGTTGTGTACGTGTGCCAGTGTCACACAAGGAATATGAACATGCTCTGCACATGTGTAGTAATAGAAATAAGTAACGGAGGACATATGGAATTTGATTATTACATTTCAAAAAATAAGGGCCAGGGATTTAGCTCAGTGGCATAAGTGCCAGGTAGTGAATTCAATCCCCAGTTTCCAAAAAAAAAAAATATTATATAACCAATAAACCAAAAAGACATAATTTTTTCAAATGTCTGTGGAATTTTTCACAAAAATTAATTATGTCTTATGCTACCAAAACAATCCCAATGAAGTTATTCAAGTTGGAAAAAAAGAAAGCTTCAGACCTGTTTGCAAGAAAATATTTGCAAGGGGTGTGCCTGAATGTACTTTTTGTCTAATAGCTCATAGAGAACTCATAATTCAATAAGAAAAATAAGAATTAAAAAGTGGGTAAAGGATTTGAATAGATCTTTCCCTAAAGAAGGTGTATGTCAGGCACATGAAAAGATGGTCAACAGGAAAATGTACAGTAAAATCCCAGTGGGCCACTGCTCACACTCACTATGAAATCTAAGACTAGAAAGTCTGATAATACCAAGTGTTGGTGAAGATCCATAATGAGTAAAATTTAGATCTTGCATTCCCAGTAGAAATGAAAAAGAATACAACCACTTTAGAAAAAAGCTTGGTGTTTCCTTATAAGCATGCATCTACCATGTGACCTAGCAATGTCTCTCCTAAGCACCCATAAAAAGTGATGATGTATGCTTCTATCATGACTCTCTGTGAATGTTCATGGTGCTTTGGTTCACAATAACCAAAATCTCTAAACAACCCACTGTCTATAAACAAACTGCTGAGCTTTTTACAATCATTTCCTTCTTGCCTCTGTTTCCTCGTCCTATATTCTTTCCTAAAACCTTACAAACTGTCTCTTACTCCAGCTAACCTTTCAGAAGTATTGTTATCCAAACTCAGTGAGTTTTCCATCTTCTTTCTAATCTTTTTAATTGCATTTGCCATTGTGCTTTCTCTCTCTCTCTCTGTCTCTCTCTCTCTCTCTCTCTCTCTCTCTCTCTCTCTCTGCACTCTCATTTCTTTGGGTTTCAATGATTACAAGTCTTTGGGAGTTTTCCTAAATTGGTCACTAGTTCTGTTTTGTATTTTTTTCTGGCTCTTGTCCTCTCTTTTGACCTCTCACCATGATGGCTCCCAAGCTTAGCCTTAGCTTTGAGCTTTTATCCTGACATTCATCTTTGCATCTTCTATGCAACTGTTCTTTCCCTTCCCTAGCTCTCTCACTACCCTCATTTCTTCCACCACGGTTCAGATTTCACAGTGCTTATTCTCCAGGATTATTTTCACCTCCGCCATCGCCTGCTCAACACCTTGAAGTATTCAATAACCAAGTGAAGCACCAAGTAGTGACATAACAAAAGCAATAAACTTAGATTCCAACAAGTGGATTGAAATACTAGCTCTGCCACTTGATAGCTACCATATCCCCCTGCAAATCAGACCTAGATTTACAGAGTAGCCACCCAGGGAGACAACAGTGATGGCAGGCAAGGCATGTATAGGCTGATTAGAGATGGCATTTTTGATCTCTAGTTTTCAAAGTTATTGCCCTGGCTAGGTCTTATTTTCAGAGGAGATGAACTTGAAGAAGTTAATTAAATTTTCCTAGAGTTTCTATATCTGAAAAATGAAGATGAATAACACCATATCATAGATTTACTGTAAGGATAAAATGAGATCAATAAAAATGTAAGCAATTTAAAAATATAAGTCATTACTAAAGGTGACTATGAGTTTTCAACAAATACGTATTCATTATATGTGCCAAGCATTGTCTGTACACTGGTGGGCCAACAGGCAAGATCCCCAACATTCATGAGCTCAGAGTCTAGAGAGGAATACAAGCCATTAAACAAATTAAAAAATTGATATGGTCATTTGTAAGTCTGGAAGAAATGATGGGTGCTTAAAGTAGCACACAATGGGCACCATCTAATCTAGGCTTGTGGTAAGAAGAATGGTAAGAAAAACTTCCTGAATTAAGTGGCTTCTAAGGTGACACCTAAGACAAGTACAAGGGGGCAAACCAGAGGGCAAGACAATGGGTGGCAAGGACAGGAGTACCAAGTGTTGTAGGCAGAAGGAACCGATTGGCCAATGGCCAGGAGGACCTTTCTAGAACAGCAAGGACTGGAGGGTATGGCTGGAATGTGAGGCTGTGTACAAAGAGAAGGAACAGGAGGGTCGCTGGAAGGTAAAGTGCACATGTATTCCCAGCGACGGTCAGGCAAACAGAAGATAAGGGTGACCAGAGTGAAGCGGGGTATTGCTAACTGTGGGCCTGGCGTGCTGATACGAAAACAGATGAGACTGGTACTGGAACATCACCCAGCTAGCCAGTCAGCCTCTGAGAGGCCTGGCAATGGATCCCAACCACTGGCCACCCCCAAGGAAAGATCAGCAAGGGAAAGGATGCCTGCCAATCCATTTTACTTATTGAGAGCAGTGATCATTTTCTTCAAGCTATTTCAACTTCTAATACTTCTTTCAAAACATATTTTTATTAGTATGCAATAACAGTACATAATAACTGCTTTCCTTGCATGGAGTCGATCCATGCACATAACTCATCTTTATTCTTTCTCCATCCCCAACCCCTGCTGTCTGTCCCCCACCCCTCTGTTTCTTGGTCCCCTCCTATTTGCAAAAACTCAATCTCCAGCTGGGTGTGCTAGCACACACCTGTAATCCCAGCACTCAAGAGGCCAAGGTGGGAAGACTGCTGTGAGTTCAAGGCCAGCCTGGGCTGCATAGTGAGACTCTGCTTCAAAAAGGCAAAGAAAAAAAATCAGTCTCTCCCTTTTCTCCTATTATCCATCTTTTAAGTTGTTTCTTATTATAGTTTGGGTTTCCCATATAAAAGAAACTATGTGATATTTAAGCTCGTGCTTCTGACTTGTTTCACTCAAAGCACATCCATTTTCCTATCAATGACTCAAATCTACTCTTCTTTATCTAAAACATTTTTAAAAGGCATCCTTCCATGGCAAGCAGGAGCAGATGCTGTTACTAATCAGGATATGTGAAAATGAGATGAGTCATATAGAACATTTTCTTTAATCCCATGCTTTAAATTTGTTTAATCTAGAAATGGCTAGCTGAGAAAGTATAAAATTGGATACTAAAGGGATGATTTTATACGGTAAGAAACCGAGTTCTGGTCTCAACTCTGCAATCCGTTGGTTGCCATTTGGGACATCGTGATAAGCACGCTGAGCCTTAGTTTACCCTAGATGGACTGCATCATTGATTCTGATGTTCAGGTCTTTTGATACCAAAGTGTTCAGGGCAAAGGAAAGGCCAAAAGAAAAGCTAAGATTCCTTATACATTGGGGAATTTTAAAATTTTATTTTTAGCCCCAATGTTTATTTCTGTTTTACTTTTCTGCTGTTTCTTGTTCCTCCTTGAAGTTGCCGTTCCCCTTTCCCTTGAAGATTTTTAAGCAGCAGCCTTTTCGTCACTTTGACACTGTGAAAATGCCCTTGAAACATGCAAAGAGGTTTTTGTGTACTTACAATGTGAGGTTATTATCGTACAAGTAAGTCACTCGAGTGCACCGCATTCCTCAGCCTGCTCCATTGAGAGCTTTATTAGGTCCTGCGGGCCTATCTCAGGAGATAAGGCTCTCCCACTTTACACGGGAACTATCTGATGGGCCAGGGTGTCTAATGCTCCGCAGCAAGAGCAAAAGGACTTTGGTGCTGCCCAGAAGACAGACACACTCCTCTTGAACAAGTGGGTGCTTCACTTAGAGTGGCTCAGTCAAGGACAAAGATTCTAAAATTAAACCCACCAGCTGGCCCACTGTGGATGCCCACATGTCAATTATACCGACCTCTGGTCCAGCCTTCGCTTTCCTGAGACCAGATCTCCCACTCTCAGCCCTTGAAAAACCCAAATCATGGCATCATTTCCAGACAGCTACCTAGCCTGTGAGCACAGCCTGTTCTAGAACTCATTCCCATGCCTGTACGCATCTCACCGAGTGTGTGTTCTTTGAGTTTTTCAACTCTGATGCCTAAACTGTCAACTCCAGTGATGCTGGAAACCGGTTTCAAAAGTTTCCTGAAGTCCTACTTTCCTTGTTAAAGTGAGGTGACAAAAAACCAGAGTGTGTGAGTCACCAGTTTTGGAAACCTAGAGCGTGGAGAATATCTTGAAACTCTTATTACTGAGTTCTCACATAGGTTCTGTGCATGTCATCCTGATTTGATGTGAGAACTTGGCCTTAGTCCTGATGCCATGTGCTGTGCTACTGTTCGATTCTACTTTCTGTTGACCTCACCGGCCCTCGTGTAAAGAATAAAATGTCAAAAAGAGCATTTGTTTGAAATACCCATCGTGCTGCTTAAAACAGTGAAGAGTTTGTAAGGCACCTTTATGGCAACATCTACATTATTGGCCATGTGGCTGCATAAAAGCACAATTGCTAGGACTTTTAATTTTTTACCTCCCACTACAGCTATCCAAGGACACATTAGCAGATGTGAGGTTGTATCCGTATTGGTCATTCTAACCTCTGCATGCAATCAAGTTTGAGTATACAGCTTTTCTTTCACTATTTTCTTTTTTAGTAGTTTCCTGGGGGAACTAATTTTGCAGGGCTTTTCTTAATTTTCCTTCATTTATTTTGCACAAAGCTGAGCCACTCTAACCCAGCTGTTAATGAATCTTAAACTGACATACAGGATGCTCTATAAGATGGTGTATCTATGCATTAGATTTGCCTGAAAAACATTTCCATTTTTTAAATACATTAGATTACGTACATGTTTAACTAAAGATGTTTATAATCATAATTATTTTATTGTAAAGATTTTAACTAAAGTGTTTCTTTACTCTCAAAAAAATTTTTTTGGAAACCTAAAATATCTGAGAGATTTAAGTTTTTAAATAGCTTAATAAAGAGTAGAAATAGAGAGAAATATATCAGTGCCTGTCTTTGCTTTGGGTGTGCTCTCAACCTAGCAAAACAAGGAACACTTGTGGATGACAGCAAGAAGCAAGAGTCACCTGAATTAACCAGTGCTGTTTGTAAAGAACCACACAAAACAAATGACGGCATTACAGTACAGTGGAAGACATTTCTCAGTGCAGATGCTGTTCTAACGAGGCTTTATGGGTTAGGAAGGAAGCACAACTTTTTTTTAACTAAGAAGTTTTTACTGTAAATAATTCGTCTTTGTATTAGATGCTCTCAGGCAAAAGTTCTGCGTTGCCTTAAATATTTTATAGTCATTTTTGCAATCCATGTAAACTTATTACTGAAAATACATTATTTAAATCCAGCATTTAAAAAGTATTGATTTATATTGGATAATAGTAAATTTTTTTTTTTTGTCTTTTTGAGACAGGGTCTCTCTATGCAGTTCTGGCTGGACTTCAGCTCACTTTGTAGTGCAGGCTGGTCCCGAATTTGTAACAATCCTCCTGCCTCAGCCTCCCAAGTGCTGGGATTACAGGCATGCACCACCATTTTTTTCTTTAAGGCAAAATTTCATTAGTCATATTAAAGGGGGTTATTAGATTAACATACAATAAAATAGCTTACAAAATACTAAAATTTGCTAAGATATAATATATTCCTAATATTGTCTCTTCAACTAATAAAATATACCTAAAAAATAAAATGTGACTATATTTTTGCCACTATTTTTATATTAGGAAATGAAAATAAATCTGTATAACATGATTCTATATTGACTTCCTCATTACGTAGCATTGAGGATTTATAAGATATTATATTAGCTACCCATGATATAAAGATGAATCAAAACATTGCATAACCTAAAAGTATATAAATTAAAATTATAATAGAAACCATAAATTATTTTAAAAGCTATAATGAAGTTTTACCTATTAAAAGATACAAATTACTAAAACAGAATTATTGAATCAACTTACCTGGTTTGGAAAGGGCTTTATGTTTTATATTATTTTTATTTCCTAGTTTGATACACCAATAAGAAAACCATTTATTTGTTTTCCTGCTTTGTTATCTACTAAATATAACTACATTTCCACTTTATTATAAAACTCCCACTATGTCAGTTCTATAAATTCATATATAAAAATAAAGCTTTGGCCCATGTACAGTTTTATAAATTGTATTTTATACAAAGTAAGCTATCCTGGGGTTTCACATTTCGCTTTTCACTGAGGACAGGATGACTGAGACAAGATTTACTCTTTTGCCCGAAATAACTAAAAGAACTGGGCGAAACAGCAGGGTTCAGGCACCAGACATAGGGACTGCTGGAGGGCGCTGAGCTCAGTGCAGGCTCTGGAGCGCTGGAGTTCCTGAATTGAAGGCTACAACTACTAAAGTCCTGACTGACCCAAGCGTGTCTGGGAAGGCCAGGGAGCCAGCTCTGAGGGTTACGTGTCAGGAAGAGCAGCCCTGCGTCAGGTGAGATGTCCAGAGGAGGCCCGGGGTCAACTGTAGGAGACAGAGGCACCGCGAGTCCTTAATAAATGAGTAAATCAGTGCATAAATATCACATGGTTTCCCTCATGTGAAAAACCCAACGTCTGAATGAATTAAAGAGCGATTAAGAGGTAGACAGCAGGAAACAGAAAAATAGATCTTTTGCAGGATGGGAAGAGAATCAAGAGAAGGAGCAAGGAGGGAAGGAAGATGGATGTGGCAATAAAAAGAACTAAAGTGTGTTGTGTACCTGTACTGACTCCCCACGAGGAAGGCATCTATTATGTACACAAACATGTACTAACAAAAAGAGGAAAACTACCACATCAGAGGAAGAACCACAAAAAGGGAAGAGGGAACAGTCTCCGGAGACCACACAGGACCAGGAACAGTCAGCCGCATGGACACTCTTGTAGCGCATGATTAGTGTAATCAGAAGGGTCTCACCTCAGTCCAGAGGCAGAATGTGTCTCACACTAAAGGATTGATTGGTCCCACCTAACAAAATTTAAAAACAAGCCGCAAAAGATTCCAGGTTGTTCCAAGTAACTTAACTGCACCTCAGGAAAAAGCCCAAGAATGCCAAACTATTCAGCACCTGACAAGATGCGATTCACAGGGCCGGGTGTGGTAGCACACTCCTTAATCCCAACACTCGGGAGGCTGAGGCAGGAGGTTTGTTGCAAGTTCGAGACCAGCCAGGGCTATAAAGTGAGGCCAAGCCAGCCTGAACCACATAGAGAGACCCTGTCTCAAAAAGAAAAAAAAAAAAAAGATACGATTCACAGTGCTTGGCAGCCATTCAAGACCTGCAATGAAATAGGAAAATACAACATAACGAGAAGCAAATAAATCAATGGAAACAGCCTCAGAATGATACAAATGATAGAATTAGTAACTCAGAACTTTTAAAACAGTTACTATAACTCTATTCTTAACCTTCAAAAAGTGAAGGAAGAATAGACCACATTAACCACAGGCATGGAAAAGATAAGAAAAATCCAAATTGAATGTCCATTGTTGAAAAATTTGATGTCTAAGATGAAGAACACACCAAATGATAGTAGCATATTAGATACCCCAGAAGAAAAGACTAGAGAAGTTCACTATATGGCAATAGAAATTATTGAATAGATTACACAGATAGAAAAAAGCCAGAAAAAGAAACACAGTATCAGTTACCTGTGCCATAACTTCGAGCAATTGAATAGACATGTTCTTGGGGTCCATAAAGGTGAGAATGAGAAAAAGATCAGAAAAAAAACTAAGAAGTAATAGATGAAGTTTTTCTAAATTTGGTAACTACATACCCACGGATCCAAGAAATGCAACAAACTTTAAAGACAAGAAACAAGAAGACATCTTCCTCCAGGCTACCTCATTATTTAGAAATCAGCAATAAAGAAAAGACTCTGAAGCAGCCAGGTGGGGGGACATATTATCTACAGAGGAGCATAGGCTTACTGTCAGAATAATGTAAGCCAAAAGATAGTAGAGACCTTAACATACTGAAAGAAAAAAATTGTCACCTTAGAATTCTATACCTAGCAAAAATATCTTTCCAAAACTGAACTTGAAGATTTTCAGTCATAGAAAAGGCAACAGAAAGTTGCAGCAGCAGACTATATTAGAATGTTAATGGAAGCCCATCAGACAGAAGAGAAAGGTGAATACATAAATCTACAAAAGAGAATGAATATCATTAAAGATAGAAAACAGGGCTGGGATTTAGCTCAGTGGCATAAGCTCCTGCCTTGCAAGCACACAGTAGTGAGTTCCATCCCTGGTACCGATAAAAATAATAATAATAAAATAAAGATAAAAAACATATGAATACATGAAAGATATCTTTCTTCTTATTTTTAAAATCTCTTTTAAAGGTAATTGTCTTTTTAAAGCAAATGTATCAAGTATGTGTCTGGGGATTTGTAATATGTAAAAGCAAAATCATAAAAATAACAGCACAAAAGGTTGGGTGGGGTAAATATGATTACACTGTTGTAATTGTCCTGCATTGTATGGGAACCGGTAAACATGACCTAAAGGAAAACTGTAATAAGTTAACAGTTCTGTGGCTTGACTACCATCCATGCAGTCCTGGGTTCATTAAATCCCCAGCAGGCAAGGAAGGTATACCATCAATCCTAAGCAAAAAAAGTTCAATAAGAAAGGAGGTAAGATTAAATTATTGTCTAAAGAAATACAGAAAAAGAAAAACAGTGGAATGTAAAACAAGTAGCACATGGTAAATTTAAGCACAACCATATCAACAATCACATTAAATGTAAAAGTTATAAATACTCCCTCCATTAAAGACATGGATTATCAGACTGGGATAAAATGTTTTAAAAGATCAATTTTACTGCCTTCAAGAAATCTCCTTTAAAAATCAAAAGATAACTAAGTTAAAAGTTAAAGCATGGAATAAGATATACAGTGCTAACTCTTCAAAAGAGAGTGACTTACTACCAAAGTAAACTTTAGAATAGAGTAGTAACAGAGGGAAAGAGAGACATTTCATACTGATACAGTAGCCAGTTCATTAAAAGGATGTAACAGTCCTAAATATTTACAACCAAATAATAGGACTTCAAAATATATGAAGCAAAAGCTATGAGGAGAAACATGTAAATTAATCATTATAATTGGAGATTTCAGTGCCTTTTCAAAGCCTAAAGGAGCATTTATCAAGATGAACCATACTCTGAGCCCTAAAATAAGTATCAATAAATGTGAAAAGATTGATATCTTACAAAGTATGTTCTCTGATCACAATGGAATTAAATTAGAAATCAGTAACAGGAAGATACCTGAGAAGTCCTCAAATATTTGGAAATCAATACACTTTAGAAAAACCCATAGTCAAAGAAGAAATCAAAAGAAACATCAGAAAGTAGTTTTGAACTGAGTAATAACAAAGATTCAACATCAAAATTGGTGGAATGTAACAAAAGAAGTACTCAGGGAAAAAGATCTTAGGTTAGCGATCCACTTAAAAACACCAGGATCTTGGGTTAAGGTTCCACTTAAAAACACCAGGAAAAGAAGAATAAATTGAAGCCAAAGTAAGCAGAAGAAAGTAAGCAATAAAGATAAAAGCAGAAATGAATGAAATAGAATAACGGAAAGCATAATCGAAGCCAAAAGCGATTTCTTTAAGATCATAAAAAAAATTTAGTATTTTAAATACCATTAAAGAACAAAGGCAGTTATGTTCCTAAAGCTTCCATTTTTTGTAAATAAGAAAATGAGACACAATGTTGGAACTTAGGGCGCTGAACAAGAAAGCAACCCGCCGACCTTCCTGGAAGCAGCTGTGGCTGGAGGGAGCAGCGGGTGAGCCAGGAAGAGTCAGCGTCTCCCCTGAGCCTACCGGAGCTCGGGCTGAGAATCAAACATCCCAGCCCCCTCCCCCACCTCCCGTTAGCAACCGGAGCCAGAGGTCTGAGCATCTCTTGGGAGGGAGGATGACCATATGCAATATAGCAAATACGGGGAATTTCCTCCTATCATCTGTTTGAAGGAAAATATTGTTTTCCCTGTTTTGCTTTGTTCTGATTGTTTTGCTCTATTCAATATTCTCTTCCAACTGGTTTTATAATGTTCTGGTTTGGGTTTGATTTTGCTATACCTGATTGAATAGACAACTATTGTGAAGATAACAAGATACACTATGGTACCTATTACCAATATCCTGGTAACCTGCTGTGAAGTTCTGTACCAATTTCACTGCATTGTCTCGATTGGCTTTGTTCTGTCTTGTTCTGTTATATTTTACTACCTTCAAAATAAAAAAAAAGAAAAGAAAAGAAAATGAGACACATGGAAAAGTTCTAATATTTGCATTTCTAATGTTTGCTCGTGCCTGCCTGATCCTTTAAAGAATATGAAAAGTCTTGTATGCTACTGGCAGGAAGGAACCCTTAAAGCCACTTGGAAATAGATCACCTGTTTTCCCATAGGTGTTAATACATACGCACATGCGTTCCCATGATCCTCACCAACTATGTGGAACTTGTAGGTAGAGCATGTTCCTTTCTCGGTTCTTCTAAATCTTAATCGCTATTAGGGCTTCTCCTTTCTAAACGAAATTTGAGAAATAATTCATTGATTCCTGCAGTGCGAGTTTTAAAATGCTACAATGTGCCAGAGACGGTGGGACATGCTGTGGGGACCCAGCTGTTCTCCAAACAAGCACCCTCTCCTCGGAGCAGAGTTGGGTAAAGGTGCAGACCAGGAAGCTTGCCCATCGCTCTATTGTTAGACCAACGGGCAAGCACTATCCTGGAGAGAACAAGCCAAGGGCAGACAGAGGCCAGGACCTGAGACAGTCCCGAGCTAATAGCTAAAAAGAAATCATTTTCATTAACTATGTTTTCGTGATTTCTTTGTTATAGCTTATGATCTGGCTTGCATTTTTTTTTCTTTCTTTTGTTCTGTTGTTGTTTGGTGCTGAGAACTGAACCCAGGGACCTACAGGCACTAAGTGTGTGATCTGCCACTGGCCAGGACCCCAGCCCCTTTCACATTTATCGAGAGTTGTGTTAGGGTCCAGTACATGGTCTATCTTGATCAATGCTCCTTGATTCAACATAGGCAGTAAAAGGGCAGGTTCAGAGCAATATGTAAAGTGGGAGGATGTTTCTGAAAGAGCTCTTTGATGATTGTGGACCTCATATGTTCTCTATTCTATACATATCGTAGCACTTGCTAGATCTACATCTCAGAACATAAATGATACATGGAGTGCTGATTTTAGTAATTCTTGGTGTTATCGAGATTTTTTGTGTGTGAAAAGTGTAGAAGAAAAGACACAAAAGGTGGTTTTCTGATGTGTGTCACTCATAAACACTGCTCCTGCCACAGTGAAATGGGCACAAGAAATGGCAGGGTCTGAACAGAGAATCCAGGTCCTCAGGCAAAGTTTCAGGGACCCGAGGCTCAGAGAAGCCAGGCAAGACCCAAGAAGTGTGGAGGCAGATTAGGTAGGAAAGGACCCATGATTCATTCAGAGGATCAGATATTTTTTAAATGACGCATTTTCTTTGACCCACTAATTTCACATTTAAAAAAACATCTTTAGGAACTTGTGATACATGTCCACACTGTGGCTATGGAGCTATTCCTTGTGGTTGGTTACTCCGAAAAGTTGAAACATCCCAAATAAAAGGCACCCTGGCTAAGTAAGTGATTCTCATATCCACGCAATGGAATTCACAGGGGTTTTTATATTATGTAGCAATCTTTCTCCGATGTTAATGTACATCAGCATCAGCTTTAGGGGACAGGTTGAATCACAGATTTGGTGGTCACGTTTGAAGAAGCACTTCTGCCTTCTGAGTTTGAGAAGCACTCATATTTATTGACATGGAAGAATACACACAAGGTACAAAAGCTGTTGACCTAATATTTTATATGTGTGCAACGTAACTTTACACAGGAAGGCCTTACAAAGAGCAAGTACCTAGTAGTCTTCAGGGTGGCTCACATTGTAGGTACTTGCTGTCTTCTACATTTTAAATAACATTTTTTTTTTGGAATGGACAGACTGTTAGCCCTAGAACATAGTAAAATTACTTCATGGAAGATAATTAAGTACTGGCCAATAACACCAGTAGGCCAGAAATATCCGACTATCAAAGTATGTTTGATCCTAGTCAAAAACACTTAACCCCTGGTTTTTAAAAATATATTCCTTAGGAGTTTACTGGGCAGCAATAGGGCACAGAGAAGTGATGGACCCATAGATACATCCTTTTCCTCTTGGATACAAAACCCAGAAGGGCTGGTGCTGCATGGAGACTTTCTACACTGTTTACTTCACTTCAGTCACGCTGTGCAGACTTCTGGGGGCGACTGAAGAAAACCTGGGTGGGACCCAAAGGGCGACCTGCCAGAAGTTGGGAGCATCTGGGTTGGCGTGTTCTTTGTTTCCTGATGTAGGCTAGATCCACTTCCCAGGGTATCAGATTAAGGCGTCTCCTCTCTGGCAAAAAGATTTCACGGTTTAAATTCCCGTTCACTTTTGTGTCTGTGGCACTCTGCTGTCTCCTGTCCAGCCCACAGCCTCGGGGGTCACGATGTCCCTTCCCTGCTGATATCTGCGTGCCAAGTGTGGTGTCATGCACACCAAGTACAGAGCCACCATTCAGCCTCCACGGGCTGGGTTCAGGAAGCCAGCGAGCTGCTGAGTTCCCCAAACCTTGACAGAGCTTCCTCGAACTCTGGGTGTGCTGCTCGGCTCCCAGGGTGCAGGAGGGCCTGGGAGCTATGGTAAATGTCAAGGAAAAATAAGTGACAGGAACAGAGAGAGCGAACAGCTGCCACTAGGGTTCAGGAAAAGGAAGGGTGGGAAGGCAGCTCAGAGAAATGTGAAACGCAGACTTTTCAGTGGGATCCTTATTTAGTTACCACTGGCTTAGTCTCTTTCATGTCTTTGCATCACTGTTGGAGAATTTTACTCCCTAATACATCACTTTCCACCACTTTACAAGTGGACAAATGGGGCAGAGTATTATTTAAGGTGTAACTTTTTTTTAAGTTCTGAAAATTTAAAAACAGCTAGAAATGCACACACTGGTTAGGCATTCAGTTGTTGGTTACTACTACTATAATGCAAAGTCTTACCTCTTTACTTCCAGTGCTATAACATGAAATTCAGTTTGTAAATCTGTTTAAGACTCTGCATAAAGAAATTATTTGGAACGCTCACCTTCTACATAAGTGCAAAGACCAACTTAATTTAGTCATTTGGTAGTTAATTTAATAATTAATTGTCATTTACCAAAAAAATTATTAAAGACCTACTATGTGCCAGACTCTGTCTTGGGACACATCAGTGACTGCCCAAGAGAGTTACCTTCTACACTAGGAAGAAGTAAAAGGAGAAATAACTACAAATATAATGTCAAATGCTAATAAGTACAAGAACAAAAGGCAGGCAGGGCAATCATAAAGATTTTGCATTTTATTCTGAAGGAAAGGAAGAGCCTTTGGTGAGGCTAGGGGATTGTATTAATCAGCTTTTCCATCATTGAAATACAATACCCAACATCCACAACTTAGAGGAGGTGAGATTTAATTTGGCTCATGGCTGCAGGAGATTCAGTCCATAGTTGGCTGGCTCCAAGGTAGAAACATCATGGTGGGTGGACATGGCAGAGGAACGCTGTTTCATTCATGGTGACCAGGAAGCAGAATAGGGAAACAGCTCCAGAGAAGAAGGGGCCAGGAACCACATATAATGTAAGGTCACATCTCCATGGCCCTCCCAGGCACACCCACAAGTGTGCTTTACTGACACTACTGCTCCCAAGCCAGTCAACCTTAACTATCCCAGAGGGGTTTGTTGCTGTTATTGTTGTTGTTTTGTTTTGTTTTTGCCTTTTTGAGACAGGGTCTCACTAAGTAGTCCAGGCTGCCTTTGAACTCACTTTATAGCCCGAGCTGGCCTCCAACTCACAGTGATCCTCCTGCCTCAGCCTCTCAAGTGCTAGGATTACAGGCATGCGCCACCACATCTGTCCTGGTCTCAGAGGTGAAGCAAGGAACTGAAGTGATTCAGCTCTGTTTACAAAGAATCATTCTGTCTTCTGCATAAAGGCCAAGCATAAATTGAATTATTTCCCATCCCCCAAGGTCATATTTCACTAAGGACAGTTTTACGCCTCTGTAGCATGACATGAGCCTACATGGTTGACTCTTGCTTTTTCATACTTTTGATGTGAAAATTGATTTTTAAAGTGAAACTTTTATATCCAAAGTATTCCTTAAAGTCTCGTTTTTATTTTCTGGAAAGTTACTGCTGAATACTTCCTCCCTAAAAGGGAGGTTTTCCAAAGCCTACTTTTTGATAAATACTTTCATACTACTCAGTTATCAAAATGTTTCTTTTTTTTGCTAATAGAGTTTAACATCCTTAAAAGGCAAGAGATGCTTAAGAATTTTTCAGATATATATATATATATATATATATATATATATATATGAAATTATATATATATAATTCAAGATATATATATCTTGAATTTTTTATTCTTTGTCTTTTTAAAAACCTGCATAATAAAGTACAACTTAGTGTTGGCCTTGTAATACTGTTTTGTGTTATAAGTAGCTTAGGTTTATTTTTTCTATTGCTCGGTTCCCACTGGCAGTGATTGTCCCTTCCTCCATCCCTTGCTTTCCCAGGTAATTGGTCCATTAGAGAGTTTGCACCACCTACTCCAGGACCCCCATGTGACCCCAGTTTGGTGCAGTTTTGGAATATCTTTATGGCAGGCAAACCCACACATGTGCCCGAAGTCTTCCCAGTAGCAAAACCTCATCGCTTCCGAGCTTTCCTCCCTGTAGCTCCTCCTCAGAACAGAAGCATTACCTTCCTTTAGAGTTCATCTATACCCTGCACAATAAAAACACACCTTGCATTTAACCAAATGTCGTTGATTAACTTGAGCCACTGTTTTTCTCCCTACTCTTGGTTTTAAGTGGCTTTTGACTAATTTCAGAAATCATCCTCAAAGGACATATAGTCACTCCCAGTAAGGATATTCCAAAACTGCACCACAAGCTTGGAAGGCAGTTCCAGAAAAAAGAAGAACCAAAAGACCTGTAACAATTGTAGCCCCAGTGAATAATCAATTAGTCTTTGAAAGGGTCAAACCATTTAGAAATGTAAGTTCCTGCATACTGATTTTGCAGTTCCTTCCTAACTGGTCTTCCTGTTTCTATTCTCTACCTGTTTCATTTCTTTACTTATTTGGGTGCTGGGGATCGAACCCAGGGCCTCCTACACACTAAGCACATGTTCTATCACACTCCCAGCCCTGTTCTTCACCTTGTATAAAAGTAGAGGTCTCACTCCTTGCAGAAGTAACTTTTTGAAGCTGTAACAACCCAGATCAGATCCCTGCTCTGCCTGTGGCCTTCCGGTAGCTTCCATGCCACCTGTTCTGGTCCCTCTTTCTAGCCATTCTTTCCTGTCCATGGGTTTCCAGTCACTCTCGCCATCTCGTTCTTCCTGGACCAAGGTGAGCCTGACTCTCACAGGGCCTCTAACCTTGCCATTCCTTCCCCTGGGACCTCTGCATGACTGCTTTCGTCCCAAGAGCCAAGTCTTTGCAGGTTGCTCCATGTACATTTCTGTACATTTTTAAAGTGATAAAAGGCAGCACATCTATTCCTTAGAATAAAAGGGCAGCTCTTCCTCAGGCGTGATCAAGGTCTAAAACCCTCGTGTTATCACTCACAGATGACAAAAGGCATAAATCAACCTGGAACCACAGTGGGCAAACAAACTCAGGGTTTGCACACAGTCTTATATACAAATGGCATTTTCTTTCTCTTTGCAGGTTATTTTCCGAGCTCTGTCACCGCCATACGATGCAGAAAACCCTTACAGTGCCAAAGTTCAGGAGCAGCTGAAGATCACCAACCTCCGCGTGCAGCTGCTAAAACGACAGTCTTGTCCCTGCCAGAGAAATGACCTGAACACGAAGCCTCAGCATTTCACACACTACGCAGTCTATGACTTCATTGTCAAGGGCAGCTGCTACTGCAATGGCCATGCTGACCAGTGTGTACCTGTTGATGGCTTCAGGCCCATCAAGGCCCCAGGAGCATCCCATGTGGTAGGTAAAAGAAGTCCTCCTCCAAGAGTCTTCCTCCTAGAGAAACAAAGCCCAGGCTAGCTTCAGCTCTGGGGCTCGGTGGTCTGAGTTCCGTGAGAGTTAGTGTATGTCTAACAGATTTCTTCTGGTTTCTTCCTCTACTGGAACACTCTTCCAACTCCACGCCCACCCTATAAAGCACCATCGAGTTGGCTTTTAATCTTCAGTTTTGCCATTAGAGTCAACCCTTATAACCAGGTTCCTTGGAAGCACCCAGGCCAATTTTTATTGTCATGACCTCCAGAGAGGCGGGAAGGTGAGCAGTAGTGAGAGGGAGGCATAGTCACTCTGGTAGCCTTGTCAGACAGAAGCCAGGGTTGGTAGTAAATGGGAACCATTGTTGAGTAGATTGTTTTTATTTAATTTTAAAGGGAATAAAACAGAACAATAAAACAAACCAAAACTGGTTAGACAGTAGGAAATCTACAATAGTTAGCATGTCACATGCTGTTGTCCTCTAAATAGCTGCTGGGCTTTAGGTTTGTAAAGTCAATCAAACAATACAGTTTGGTTGGTCATGGGGGCTGGGGTGGGGAGCGTTCTCGGTTGAGTAGATTTTGCAGTAGGGAAAACAAGAACCTCAATTTAATGCCTGCTATCTTTGCTGTCCAGCCAGTAGAATGAGTCAATTCTCCGGGAAGAGCAGCCCAATTCCACCCCCTGCACCAAGGCACGGTTACCCTCACTTTCTCCTACGCTCACACTTCCCCTTGCGCTCTCCTCTAAATGTCTTCTTGTCCACATCCCCCAGGAGATCGTGAACTCCCTGAGGACAAGTACTGTGTGATCTTTGTATCCTCAGCACAAAGTGTGTTACCTGAGCCAGAAGAACTAGTGTTCAGTCGGTGTTCGATCGGCTGATAGCAGCTCAGGAATAAGACGATGATAAAAAATTGGTGTCACTGTTTATTTGTCCTCACTTCATCATCTTCCAAAGAAAAGAAAAGAAATCCGGTGGCTCAGACATCAAAGGCCTTCTTGGGACTCATTCACAGCCATGGCTGGGGACTAGGCAAGGAGATAAGATGTAGGAAAACACTTTAGTTCTTTAATTTTGGGTGTGGCTCTGGTATTTCTGAGCAAAGCAAAAACAAAAAGAAATAATTGAAAAAGGCCTGAATAGCCTTAGTACCTTCCCTCAAGGCTACCTTCATGCTCTGTCTCTCCCAGCCTGGATACAGTATTGGATCACTAGGGGCCATGGTCCACTTTGCCATCAGGACCACGGGTGGTGGTTGGACCAAGCTGGGATGCAGAGCAGCATGGGAGTGGGGACTCAAATGACTAGGACAGTGGCCAGAGAGTAACTGAAATAGAAGCAATCTGTTACTTCTGGAAATGAACTCGAGGCTCCCAGAGTCAAAGAAAATGCTGCTTTTACGCAACGAGTACCTACCAGCTTCCAGAAGGACCTTTGAAATAATACTGCTTCAAATAAAGAGTGGGATAATTTGAGGTGCCCTGACTAGTGAGCTTCAAGTGTGACTCAAATAGACACTATCTCAGATATGCTAGAGATATGTCAAACCTATGCATCACGTAAAGATAGAATGCCCTTGCATCCCGGCCCTTCTATTTTGGTGGATTAGTGAAGGAGAATGCACAGGCCTTTTGGTTCCTGAGCTGTCTCTTATAACCCAAGCCCTAGAGACCACTCCTGAGCAGCCTCCTGAGCCAAAGGACAGACACAGCCTCAGGGCCGCCATGGCACAGCACCCAGTAGGCCCTCAGAAAGTGTGCAGTGTGTGAGACAATCTGAACATCTCTGATCAACCCGAATAAACCAGAGCCTTCGAAAATGTTCAGGAGTATGCATTTAAAAGCAACTTTTAAAGTTAATTCTCCGAGTGTAAATGTTTCATGCTTTCTCATGCTGAAAGGGGGAAATTACAGAAGTTTGTCTTCATGCGCTTCAATTCAGCAAATGCTAAGTACTCAGAGTTAACAGAGGTTGTCATAGAAGCCCTGAAATAAAATTATTCCATCCAATATTTTTCAGCAGAAAAATTATTAACCTATAAAGACGAGCTAAATAACCAAGTGAAAGTCTAGTGAGTCTTTTTCCATTGTGAAAGGATGTCAAAATGAGAAATCTCCATTCTAGTAGACCCTATGGAATCAAAACCTCACTTTCTTATGACTCTCAAGCTGTTTGAAATTAAAAGCAATTTCTGATGAAAATAATGCTAATTTTCTGACATATTTCCACTCAGTTTTCCTACTACTTTCAACTTGTGGAGAGTCTTTAGCTATTCTCAAAAAATAAAAAGAATAAAAAACCATAAGCAATTGGAGTAGCAAAGTCATAAGCAAGGAGACTAACCAAACCAGTGGGTGGAAATGTAAGTTGTTCTGACTTCAAATATTTTTCCAATCCCCCACCAAGCTTAAGCACAATTTTATTTTTATCCATATTTTTTCTGGAATGTAAAGAGCTACTGTATGTTGAATGTCCCTTAGCTCAAATGATTGGGACCAGAAGTATTTTGGATATATATATATATACTCCAAGTCTAAACACAAAATTCATTTTTGTATCATATACCTTAAATACATAGGCCAAAGATAATTTTATACAATATTTTTAGTCCGTGTTTTGACTACACCTGATCACATAAGGTCAGGTATGGAATTTTCCTCTCGTGGCATATTGGTATTTCCAAAGAGTCATGTTTCAGAACATTTCTGGTTTCAGAAATTGTTGCCTCTTTGGAGTGTGTGGTTCTTACTACAGTTTATCTGTAGCTAACACGGTTGCTAGGGTGAGTAACTAATATAGTGACATCTGATTCTGTGGGCTAGAATTCTTGATAATTGATGGTGGTAAATTAAGAAAGTTAAAGGATATGATAGTTGATCTATTTCTTAAACTACCTGAGATTTTAGGATCCTTTCCTTTCTTTAGGAGTAGAAACTAGAAAGAGGGCTATAAATGTGTATCCTCATGTGCCTTTCAAAATAGTACCAGCTTCTTCAAATTTCTCCTTCTTCAAAAATGTATTCTGGCTGGCACTGGCCAGTTCAATTCTCTTCATCTGTTCCTTTTGCTAAAGGCAAAACAATGCCATGATGAAGACCCCAGCTTTGGCGTCAAATGCCTTGAATGTGACCCTTCAAGGCACTGGGCGAGTTACTGAGTCTCACCCATTCCTAGTTTCCGGTAAAATGAGGGTGGCATCTGCACCCAAGGTCACTGTGAGGATGATGGCGTATGATGCCACACCTGGAGCAGACATTTCTAACCTGCTGTTCTTATACCCATGTAGTATGTTATCTTATTCGCCACAGCTGCTTGTGCCACATTCACTTCTTCCCCGGTAGGAACAAAATAAATCATAGCTCATATGCACTTGACATGTTTACAAGGCTAAGGGTTTTGTGGCAAGAAAAACTGTACTTTGATTCCAGTCTGCTGAGATCCCAGGAATTACATGACAAGGTTACCTTAGGCTTTTTTCTGCTTGCAGCTACAAAGCTGCATTTCATTCTCTTTTGCTTGCAGCTGGTGATTTTACAGCTGTCGGGAGGTGGATGGTGGTAAGAAAGTACAGTGCATGGAACACTTTGTTGTTTTACTAAAATTTCACCCAGTGGATAATCCAGAGGGTGTAGAGAACCGCAGAGAATTGTTTAAATGCCTCGAGCTACATTTGTGAAGGTGGATTTTTCTTTTGCCATCAGAAACCGATTAGAAAAGTGTCAAGATTGGGACCAATGTGCTCTGAATCTGAGTAGACATTGTGATCTGTGGGACCCTATTAGTGGAGTCGGAGATAATGTTACTTTGCCAGCCAGCTCTGCAATCACTCATAGAATCTTTAGTCCAAAAGTTTTTCCCAGGTGAATTCAATTACATATCTGTAATTGTCCATCTCATGTATCACATCTCACAGATGCAGAAGTGATTTAGGGTCATAGTTTTCATTTTCTTTTAGCAATTCCTTTACTATACAGTGAATAAGCAAACAAGTACAATTACTATTATTTTTTGAGATGGAGTCTTGCTATGTAGTGCAGGCTGGCCTTGAACTCACAATGATCCTCCTGCCTCAGCCTCCTGAGTACACCACCATACCCAACACAAAAGTATAATTGGAAAGCTTTTGATTCTCAAGACCTTAAGGAAAAAGACAGAAGGTTTTAAAAATAATGTCATTAAGTGGGAACATTAACTTAGGATTTTAAAACTTCCTATATATTAAAACATATGTTCATATTTGGACATGCACATTTGTAAACTAATTTTAGATCTCAGCATAGAAACATTAACTATCACCAATTATAAATGCTAGCAGTTACCACTTAATAAATACTTACTGTGTGCCAGGTCTTGTGTACAGATAATGTTGAATTTAATCTTCACACATGTACCGTGTGCCATGGTCCCTTTTCTTTCACATACGAGGACCTGAAGCTTGAAAATGTTAACCGACTCCCCATAGTGGGAGAGCCACACTTGAACCTCACCCTAAAGGACTAGTGCCCATTCCCAGAGCGCTGTGCTTGGAAAGCTATGGATCAAACCAGGGCTGACATTATTTATGTCTGTTCTAAAAATGAAGGAAACAGTACACATAGATTAGTATACTTATTTGAAATCACAGTAGTAGAACAGTTACACTCAGATTTCTTACTACAGTACCCCACTTCCACCTCCAGTGGGCTGCCGAGAAAAGAACGATTGAAAAGGCTCTCCTTATAGGGATAGGTAATCTATCCAAATCGGTTATTTTTCATATGGAACCAGAAATGAACATTCCTTCTTCTCTGCCTTTCAACAATTAATGAAATGGCCCAAAAAAGAAGAAAAAAGAGAAAGACTGAAATCAGTAACTTTGATTAATTTACAAAGTAAATAACTCAGAAGTAGCTGTCTTAGAAGGTTGGGGCATGAATTTTATTAGAAGAGGAATTTTTTATTATATATATATATATATATATATATATATATATATATATATATAATTGGGGGGGACAGTATCTTACATGTAGTTCGGATTGGCCTTGTGGCCCAGGCTCACCTCAAACTCATGGCAATCCTCCTGTCTCAGCCTCCCAAATGCCAGGATTATAGGCATGAGCCACCACCCCCAAATCATTTTCGCCGGTGGTGGAAGGCAGCAGCCCCTACTCATGTTTGCCGCCACAGGATCTTAGGCGTAGGTAGTCCTGTCTCCTGCAGGGACACAGTGTATTCCTAATCTTCACAAAATGTAAAGCCTGCCATGTTGACACAGTTGGGCTAAGACTTTTCTTAACTCATCCCAAGGTCTTGACACCACTGTCCCAGCACTAGTGTGTTAGTGTGGAATAGCTTTGCCAGGAGTGCTTTAGCAGTGAGTTAAGTACTCACTGAGTAATGAATAGTTACCCGTTTTATTTGATGATTAGGAAATCAGAAGGCTTCAGAAGCAAAGGTGTCATAAAATGATCTTCACTCTCATGAAAGGGTTCCTAGGGGAATTCTTTTCCACAGTTCTCCCAGAATACTTAAATGCTAATTTATAGGCCTTAAATGATTTCCCAGAGAAGAAAAAGGATAAAAATACCTAAACACTAAAGTATTGGCATCAGAGTTGATATCTCCAAAAAGAAAATATAAAACCAATAGAAAACTAAGGTCTATTCTCCAAAATGCTGTGTTTTTATAAACATGCTATGTAGAAAGTGAAGCATATATACGTAGATCAAAACAGGGGACATTTTAAAGGTACAAAAATGAATCTCTTTAACAGATTTGAACTATCGGGAAGGGACAACTTCAATGTGACATTTTTCTTAAAGTCCCCCCCCCCCAATCTAGGTATTGAAAACATACCTCACTTTGCAAATTTTTCTCACGAACAGTTGCTTTTGGGTATAGCTTTGTCAAATCCGTGTGACGGATAGCTAGGAGCCTGGAGTCAGAGCTCTGCTGGAAAAGCCAAGCCTCCCGATTTCATTGCTAATATAAGGGGGTGGCGAGGCATAGGAGGGAGTTACAAGCAAAGGGAAAATCTGAGGTTACCGATAGACGTCTGACCCTACTTGCTGCATCTCCATGGTTTTGCCAATTTTGGAAGATCTGGAAGTGTACTTCAGGCTGTCCTAGAACAGTTAAGCTCTGTAGAGGATAAACTGTCATTTAAGTCTTTGTTCCCTCATAGGAAGATTTGGATGGAGGGGTGGATAGAGATTGAATCCAGGCCTCCCACATGGCAAGCGCTCTACCACTGAGCTACATCCCCAGCTCTTTTGTTTTGAGACAGGGCCTCATTCAGTTGCCCTGGGCGGCCTTGAACTTGCAATCCTCCTGCCTCAGCCTTCCCAGTACCTGGGATTATGATCATGTGCCTGCCAAGCAAGGAGAATTTTTATGGATCAGACACTAAAATTAGCACACATGCACAATGCACATACTTTATAATAATCCCAGAAGACAGAAAAAATTTATAGCCATTCTAAATCATAAGGAAAACAAAATCTGTTAATTTAGCATTCAAAACATTGATGACATAACTAGGATTACAGTTGCATTATACTGTAGCCATATCAATATTTTAATGGAATAAAATAAAGCACATATGAGTATCTAAAGGACTGTATTTGTTGACTCACAGTAAGATGTCTTTTGTTTATTTTATTGTAAAGATAATAAAATCCAACAAAACAGAACAGAATAAAGCCAACCAAAACAAAGCAGTGAAAGTGGTACAGAACTTCGAAAAACAGGACACTAGGAAAACAACAATGGTCACCATAGTATATATATCATGCTGTCTTCACAGTAGTTGTCCATTCCATCAGGTATAGCAAAATCAAACCAAAACAAAACAGAATAAAACCAATCAAAACAGAACATTGAATAAAATAAAACAATAAATCGGAACAAAACAAAACAGAACAATATAGGATTTCAAAGACAAGACAGAAGGAAATCCTCCATATTTGCTATATTGCATACTGTCATCCTCCCAATAGATGCTCAGACCTCTGGCCCCAGACCTGCAAAGTCAACCAAACAACACAAGCATTCAGCTGCTTTTTGTATCTCAGTTGCTATCAACTTAGCCTGTCCTCCGAACCAGCCAGTTGCTTACGGGGGTGGGGTTAAGGGGTTGTTCTTGATTTTCAGCCTGCACCCCAGCAGGCGCACAGGAGGTGCTTCCTGGCTTCCCTCTTCTTGGGCCCTGCGTGGCTTGCTTGTGCCGCCCTGGAAGATCTAATTGGCTTCTTCTTCTTCTTCTTCTTCTTCTTCTTCTTCTTCTTCTTCTTCTTCTTCTTCTTCTTCTTCTTCTTCTTTTTCTTCTTCCTGATGGGCTCCTCCCAGAGCCAGCATGACTTCTGCCCGTATCTTTTAAAGTAGGTGAAATTCTGGTATCATTTTAGCTCTTCTCTAATTCTTTACATATGAAAACCTGAAAATTATAATTTAAAAAAACCAGAATATATTGTTAGCTTTAAAAGAGCTCACATGATTATAAATGATTATTTCTTACTGTAAATATTTTATACGGGATACTAAGAATCGTGGTAAGAATAAACGCTGATCGAGTGTCTTTTGCCTTTTAGTTTCACATCCCTAAGGGGACAGCTGCCAGGCATGGACTTAGCTGGCCCAGTGAGCACACAGAATTCCTGAAGGGCACTGGCTGGTTTCATTGTGCACCAGACGAGGCTCCAGCCAGGACATTGAAATGACAGGGAAGAGGGGACCATCGTGTGTCCACATGCTGAACAGAAGGGAGAGCTCACAGGTGTAGCGTGTCTGTCTCTTAATTCTTGTTTGCAATTCCATCCAATTCCCGTGTGTAATAAAAGGAGAAGTCACCTGAGGATTACACAGGTGTAGAAGTGAGACTAGCGATGCTCCAAACTCAGCCACCTAATTTCACTAACATCCTAAGCCAAGAATTATACAGCCTTTGTCAAATAGCTAGGTTATTCATGGCCCTGACACAGAACCCCAGCCATCCCCAAGCCTCCCCGAATGCATCTCAGTTACATTTGCCTCCTTGTGTCCTAGCTATTTGCATACGCATCCTGCTTTTCATATCTGCTAAAATATCTGCTTTCTTACAGCAAAAACTGGGGCTTTCACAATGTGTAACATGTAAGAGATTCAAAAATTCCTGGGTTAATAGACAAGTGAATTAACTGATGAGGCTTTAAAAATGAAAGACTTGGGGGCTGGGGATTTAGCTCAGTGGCATAAGCACCTGTCTGGCAACCACGAGGTCATGAGTTCAATCCCCGGTACCGGGGGAAAAAGAAAAAAATGAAAGACTTATTTCAGATTTCTCTGTGTCTCTGTGTCTGCCTCTCTCTATCCTCCCTCCCTCTCTCCCATCCTGGAGATTGAACCCAGGGCCTTCCCACTGAGCCATAGCTTCATATCCCTGGCCCTTTGTAAACTTTTTTGTTGTTGAGTTGGAAAAGCAGATATTTTAGCTAAGTCCATGCCTGGCAGCTGTCCCCTTAGGGATGTGAAACTAAAAGGCAAAAGACACTCAAAACTCAACAACAAAAAAGTTTACAAAGGGCCAGGGATATGAAGCTATGGCTCAGTGGGAAGGCCCTGGGTTCAATCTCCATATGAACAGTACTCACTCACTCACGGACTCACTAACTTGCCCAGGCTGGGCTTGAACTTGCCATCTGTTTGCCTCCAGCTCCCAGAGTGCTGGGATTATCAATGTGTCCCACCACTTCTGGCCTTTACCTTGATGAATAATAGTAATACTAATAGAGGTTTCAATTATGTCACATGTGTATATACATTTTCTCTTTAACTTTCAAACAAATATATACATTCAGTATTTCTATCCTAGCTTTAGAAGTGGAGAGCAGTTTTGCTATTAAAGATCTTGCCCAAGATGCTTGAGAACAGGGATGAGAAGCCCCATGTATCTCATTCCAAAATGTATTTGCTTCATGTCACATTTATCCACATAAGCTAAGAAAAGAACCTTGGACTCCTTGGTAGAGTTTCTCTAACTGCTTATTTTCATTCGATGATTATTGTGATCTTATGAAAGCAATAAAATAAAGATGAACAATATGTTTTAAGCTCACCTCAAAGAAAGGAAATCCTCTCAAGCATGTCCTTTGGGAAGATGCAAGCATACAAACTTTAAGAGAGCTTGATTATTGTACCATCGGTCCAGTCTCATTTCTTCAAAGAATAAATTATTGTGTGTCTGAAAAATGATGAGATGGAGAAATGCATCGGTTATTTTATGATGCTGCCATTATTTTTCTTTAACTACCTTTCCGGGTGTAAACGACACAGAAATTTTAGAACATTTTTCATGTAACCTACTGGGTTGAACAGAAAAGAGTTGCAAAGAAATTCATTTCTATTCACCTATAGTGAATTTTAATTTTAAAATGCCATTCTAACCTTAACTTCTTTTTCCTGTCTCTTTGATTGACAAGAGTTCTTCGAGGTTACTGCACTACACATTAGTGTCCTTCCATCCACCAGGTTGCAGTGGGACTGAAACAGGCTTGCCAGGGTAAACTGTTACATGCAATACCTTTCTAGGAAAGCAGGGCCTGCTCCTTGTGTTAACACCCACACAATGAGACAGGGAGGGTAGGGGTGCAGGCCTGTAATTCCAGCACTCAGGAGGCTGAGGCAGGAAGATCCTGGGCTACATAGTGAAGTGAAGGACACCCTGGATGACATAGCAAGACCCTGTCTCAAAAAAAAATGGCGCATAAGATGTTCAGTATCCTTAGTCATTAGGGAAATGCAAATCAAAATGACAAGACACCACTTCAAATCCACTAACATAGCTACTGCTTTGGGAAATGTAACATGGTGCTGCTTCTGTGGGGAAAAAAGTCTGGCATTTCCTCCAAAAATGTAATGTAGAGCTATCATCTGACCCAACAATACTACTGCTTGGTCTATACTCAGGTGGATTGAAAATGCGTGTTTACACAAAATTTGTACATGAATATTCACAGCAGCATCGTTCGTAGTAGTGAAAGAGTTGAAATAACCCAGATGTCCATCACTCTATGAACAGATAAGCAAAACAAGCTATATCCACCTATGGAGTACTATCTAACCAATGCAGGGAGGAAAGGACAAATGACACGCCTTTGGTGAACCTGGGCATTATGCTAAACCATAGAAGCCAGGCATGAAAGTCACACATTGTATTATCCCTTTTATGTGAAATGTCTGACAGAGGCAAATCCACAAAGACAGAAATGGGCTGATGACTGCCAGGTGTGAGACTCGGGAGAACGAGCACCGATTCCCTAATGGACCCCAGGTTGCTTTTTTGGGGTGATGAAATGCCTACTTCATTGGCCATATAGGAATTTTGCAGAATGTCTATTTCTTTCAAGTCCCACTCAGTACACTAACTTAAAACAAATACCTTTGGCCGGATGGGATTGAAGAAAACCAATGTTTTTAGTACCCGTGGCTGTTGATTCGAGACATACACAGATGATCACGGGTTTCTTGATAAAACTGGCAAACAGGCCTCCTGTTTTCATACATCAGTTATTTCCATCTTGGTCTTTCATAGGAGCATACTCAATAATGAAGGCTATGCTTTGCAATCACCTAAAAAACAGACAATTTGTGATAGGAAGAGAAGCATCTGAGTGAATTAATTCAAAGGGGAAAAAAAAAAACCTATGGAAGAAAATATGCCCTAGCAACTGGCTTCTGGGCCACAATCAGGGGCTCATTTATCTTAAACAAGTCAACTTTTGTAACGCCCTCTGCACTGTATAGAATACTGAGTGACAGTCAAACGAGCTGTCAAGAAAGAAGGCAAACAGTGGGAAATGTGAGCAAGAATGAATTAAAAAAAAAAAACCTTCTAAGAGAATGCAAAGTAGTCTGTGACAAGGAATTTTCCTTTAAAACAAGCAAAGGCTATGTGAACACACTGAGCCAATGAATGTCAATGGGGTGAAAAGTACTTAGTAATCCCCAAAGCATTTCTAATAGAACTTACCTGGCCCCCAGCTAATTATAAAAATTCATCTAAATCCTAAAAGACACTGAACAAGACCCTACAGAAACCTTCCTTCATTCTCACGTCAAGGCTGGCTTAATAGATAAGTTGCTTACAAAATGGGTTCTATTCATTTCGCTTCCACCCAGTTTCCCAGGTTCTTGGTTAATATCGAGTTAAGGCTTTTAACGGCACCATGAGAAATTACACGTGGTTAATCCCACCTTTGCAATTTCTTTCTAAATCATTAAGATTTAATAAGTACTAAGAAATTAAAATTTTGGATTATATTTTAGGTGTTTGTGGAAGAGAAAAATAAACCTGGCGGTTCTCAGATGGAGTTTCTAATGCCTTAGGAGTCTCGCAAGAGTTTTGTCCCCTGTTCTGCCCCTGATTTATTGTATGGCCTTGGAAAAACTGAAGTATACAGACTGAAGTGCAAAGTAAAACTTGGAAAGTCGGATTTGACTGAGATGGAGTGAAGAAGAGCAGCGATGTAGAAATTGAATGGTCCCATAGCCACTGTCCCAGGAACTGAAGTTAGTGACCAGGCAGCAGTCTGGCTTGAAAGAAATATCACATTAGTTAACTGTCTGCTGAGCTGGTCTCCTCCATGCTATTAGAGGAAACTCAAAATCTGCCTGTGCACAAAAACTTCAGTGAAACTCTGGTGACGTGTCTGTCTTCTTTCACCCTGTATTTGCAGTTGGAAAGACTGTGACTAGTACAGAGGAGAAAAAGAGCTCATTGACATTCTAAAGCAAAAGCAATAAAATCTTACACACACTGAAGAAAATGTCTTAAAAATAACAGTGCTTTAATTCATTGACATTGTAGGGATGCAAATCTGAAACCAAGTTGTTCATCTACACTAGCTCAATTCACTTGTAGGACCTAATCAAATAAATTATCTGTTGGACAGAAATCATTTTTTTAAAGCCTGGAAGTCAGAAATAATTATGTAAATCCATGAGAAACAGAGAAAATATAAATGACAGTCCTAGGAAATTCAGTAATGATAGCAAAAAAAAAAAAACTCCTAAATTGGTAATAGGATGATCTTATTGAAATGTTGCCTCCATAAGCCTTCTGAGCATTACGGCTTCGGGGTATGGGGGTGGTGAGCATTACAGTTTTTAGTTCAGTGCTATTTGCAACTTTGGGGCAGAAATATTTATTACAGTCCCTAGGACTTCAAAGTACTGAAGATACTGAAAAGAGGAACCTAATGAAATTAATCTTGTGAAAATATAAGACTTTCAACACCTATCTATCTATAGGTTTATCTATAGAATCCAATGTTTAAACTTCACTTACTATTTTTAGAAGTAAATCTTTAAGCAAATAATTTTGGGGGGGTAGGGTCACAGCAGAGGGGATTGAACTCACAACCTCATGCTTACCAGGCAGGTGCTTGTGCCTCTGAGCTATATCCCCAGCCCAAAGCAAATAATCTTGATTTTGTATGCGGAGAGTAATTCTGACAATGTGAAAGGATAAATTTTTAAAAGAAAAAGTCAAGCCTCTCACCCAGATATAAAATCAAAATGTATCAGAGATGTACTGAGCTCATTAACAAGGGACCAGCAAGACATTGCAACTAGTTTAAAGGAAAATTCGAGGGGGCTGGGGATTTAGCTCAGCAGCATAAGCACCTGCCTTGCAAGCATTTGGTCGTGAGTTCGATCCCTGATACCGATTTAAAAAAAAAAAAGGAAAATTCAAAGAACCATTCTTATCTAAGCAAATAAATGCTGAGGTATATATGTAGATACAAAGAAAATGATTCATTGTCTCTATTAGACAACTGGTTAGTGCAATGGACAAGAATTATTCATATTATTATGGATTTTCTATATGGTACAGTATTGTAAAATAGTTCAATGATAATTAAAGGCAGAAATAGCCAAAGGGGATATGTGAGGTGGAATTTTTGGTTATCTTTCATGGTGGTGAAGGGGAATTTCAGAGATTTTCACAATTTATTTTACGGTAGCAGAAATGCAATTTTTTAGGAAAATATGCAAAGAAAGGTCAGACTGGTAGTAAGACTTCCTAAACAAATGCTATATTGGAACCTCTTATGTCCATCATTATAAATAAAAATTACACCTATACTTATACTCACACAAAGAAAGGGAGATTTTCTTCATTCTAGGAAATAATTTCTCTGGGTAAGAAAAGATCCTATTTAAAATTACTAAAGAATCCAGTGTTTAAACTTCACTATTCACTTGCAAAAACAAAAACACTATTAAGACAAAAGTCCATTGTAAAACAATGAGACTATTTTAAAACCTTCTTTAATTTGTTTTTTTTTAAATTTTTAGTTGATTTTATAAATGAGCTTATTTTATTAACAATATCCTGAGGGCTGGGGATGTAGTTTGGTGATAGATTATTTGCTTGGTATGCAGAAAGCCTTGGGTTTGATCCTCAGTACTAAAAAAAAAAAAAAAAAAAATTACCCTCAAAATGTTCTGTGACTTCTTTGCAAGGCCCATGTCACACTGGTTTCCTCTGTAGAGTGTCACTGCCTTCCTTTCGGAAGAAGGCCAGGTTGGGTTCATGGAGCTATTTTTGCTTTTTCTTTCATTTTGTTTTGTTTTAGCTAATCATCCAAACTTCACCAAAGCGGACATGTTGTATGTTGAAAGACAAACCATAAAACTTGATTTAGTTCTTGGTTCTAGCTCTTGTCCTATAAAACAAAGCTGAGCTGAATCATAACTTTAAGCAATCTTGGAATCAGTTCCCACATTTTGAAATACACAGATGTGGTAGCATTTGGAAATTGTGTGTGTGTGTGTGTGTGTGCGCGCTTGTGTGCTTGTGTGTACACACTTCTAAATATCCCTTCAACTCCTGATTTCTTATAGTAAATAGCATGCACAAAGACACAGATAAACTGTCACTTAAACAAATAAATGAAAGCTCTGGGCATTCAGGATTTTCTACATGAAAATAAAATGGAAATAAGTCAGCCGTCTTAATCTAAAAATTTACCGGAATCATGAGGTTTACACAGCAATGATGTCCATGGCTAGCATAAGCACTTGCTTTAGTAGAAGTGGAATTAAAACTGAGGGTGCAATTTACAGAAAAAGCTGTAACTGGAAGAAAGAAGATAGGAGAAGACTCCAGCCTGTATATCAGGAGGGAGCCTGCTGTGATGCAGGGGTCGGACTGGCCCAGCCGCAAAAGCAGGAGACTGGCTTTCAAGGGCCAGCTCAGAGGGGCCAGGGCCTGCTTGATCATTATCTCAGTCTGGTTTCATGGTTCAGACTGAGTCCTTGTGGCTTGAGGGGCATTTTGGTTCCCGTGAGAGGAGCCCTTCTGGGAATCACAATCGCAGTCATGTGAGGCTCTGATAGAATCCAGGGTGACCATAGGTTTAGGGAGTGGAGACTTCTGGACATAGGTGTTCTCAGTCTCCAAAGGCAATGAGATAAGCTTGGCAGAGTCAGAGAGAGCAGACAGACATTCCCCAAATGACTAACATGCCTGCCTGCCTTAAGAAAAAACATTAATTGTGCTTTTGATGGGTAACAGATTAGGAGTAGGAGTCTGTCTGTCTTTTGTTCCTGTGGAGGCCTTTCAACTACATCCTGACCATGTGAAGCTTGTGTAGTATTCTCCATAACCTAAGGGACAACTGACAGTGGACTCATCACCTGCATGATGTTCCAGTCCCTCCCAAGTCCTCTCTCATAGGGATCGTAAGTAACATAAAGAGGGGTTCTATCCACGTGGAGTGAATCTTCAGTGAGGCCCCATTTACCTTCCTGTTGTCATCTTTGTTTGTAAATTTATTCAATGACATTTCTCACAAGGACTTGTTCATGCATCCAGTGGCCTCGAGGGTCCATGGGAGGCTTTAGAATTTTCACTGCACAGCTAGAATTGTTTGGCATGGATCCAGTGGTTATCTAAAAGCGTTCAGTACCCCTGTGTGAACTGAACTTAATCAGGCCAGTTGTGGGAACTTTGGGATAATCTTCCTGTCTTTATCTTCAAAACTGAAAACCAGACTTTGTCTTGAAGAGTTCTCAAAGGACAAATTGCTTTGGGGTATACCACTGTCACATACGTATTGCCCCAGAGAGACTTGGTCACAGTGGGTCCCCGAAGTCTATTCTCCAGGGGCTTATGGAAGCCTAGTGGTTTACTGGTTGCTTGAGGATCCTGGAATCAGACTGCTGGGGTTCAAGTAGGGCCACTCTTTACTTTGGGCAAATTACTTCTATGTTTTGGGTCCTGGTTTACTTATTTGTGAAAATGAGCAATAATAATTATACCTACCTTCATGAGTTTTTGTGTAAGTCAAATGAACTAATATTTGTATCATGCCCAGAACCATGCCTGGTAATAAATACTGTATAAGATCACTTACTGTTACTATTGTTACCATGTTTCCAGGACAGATCTATGATTTGGGGCTTACAGGAAGCACCAGGACAAAGCTAAAGGTGATGAACAATTGAAAAGATCTCATTCCCACTTTAAAGGCATAATTAGCATTCAGATTTCTTGACAGGTTTGGAGGGCTTGTTGTTTGTTTGTTTGGTTGGTTTTTGGGTTTTTTGTTTTTGTCTTTCAGAGACAAGGTCTTGCTGTGCAGTTTCAGGCTGACCTTGAACTCACTTTGTAGCCCAGGTTGGCCTCGAACTCACAGTGATCGTCCTGTCTCAGCCTCCCTAGTGCTAGGATTATAGACGTGAACCACCACGCCTGGCTGACAGTTTTTAGAATGAGGCTGAGCTCAGTAACTTAAATTCTCAACACTCCATTAAATATCTATCAGCTGAATGAAAAAAAAGCATATTTATTGAAAGCCTACTATATGCCAGTTTGGGGGGATTAAAAGAAATTAAATCCAGCTTCCTCCTTGCAAAGGTTTACAATCTAGGGGAAAGAGACAGATAAGTATTTGATCTTCATACAGAGCATAAATGCTTAACACTTTCTTGTGAAATTTGCTTTTTTTCCATATCTGTCAGCCAGAGCAGTGTCTTGGCACATTAGTTAAGTAATCCAATTTGTCTCTGGATCTTCTCTTTCTCCCTAAAATACGACCTTTCCCACCACCAGTAAGTCCGTTTCTCCTCCAACCAACCTGAGTCCAGGTACAGGATTGAGAGTGGATGGTTATTCCACCTGCTCACATGGAGTTTTGCTGATAATTTAGGCACTGGCTCCCTCAGGAGGGTAGGTGCATCGGTAGGCAGCTCTTGGACCTGCAACACCGGAAGAACTGAAGGAAGGAATCTCTACAGGAAGAATTTCAGACTCTCAGCTAGCTGGGTGGAGCAGTTTCCCCACTGGCCAGATTTCATTCCGTAATTGTATTTGCCCTTGCCCTATTCTTATCTTTATTTTATTGTCCATCCTTTCTGATGAGAGCTGTTTTTGCCAGCATTCAAATAGAGGCTAAAGGCCAGGGATTTAGCTCAGCGGTGTAAGTGCCTGCTTGGCAAACGCGAGGTCATGAGTTCAGTCCCTGGCACCAAAAAAAAAAAAAAAAAAGTAGAAGCTAAAAAATAAAAAGCAGCGCTGTTCTGTTGTGCTCGCATTCTTGCTGCCTCTATTGTGGGGCAAGGATTTGGGGCCCTCAGCCTTCACCCCTTTTGCCCCTCCTGCCAATGCACTGCAAGCCCCCTTTTCAGATTCAGTTACCAGGCTTCATCTTCATCACAGAACTCTGATCTCTTCTGTTAAATTAAAACATGCGGCATCCAATGGGGAAAAGGCATAGTTTGCTCATCATGTTTGCTCGCAGTGCTTTCTGTTCAGAAGTTGTGCTGTGGTGTCATCGCGAGTGTTTTGGTCCTGCATAGGAAGAGCAGGTTCTAACAGGTGAGGCTGTTATTAGAATTTATCTCATTTCATGCATAAGAAGTTAATGCCTGTAAAAGTTAATCCTTTGCTCTTAAAAGGGACACACCGTCTCTTTAGAAATTAATCAGTTTTTGCCTTTAAATTTGGTCCCACTTTCTAAATCATTTGTCACAGTTAAATAGAGGACCATACATTGCTACAGCTGCCTGTAAGTGGGCATTTTTCTCTGGCTCCTAGGCTAAGCGCTGTTCGTGTCTTCCTTTCACAAACATTTTTCAAGTTTCAGTGATGCTATGAGAGACCATTCATTTTCCACTAGAATTCAAATGTGCAGGGTACTGAAAATAAAATCTCACCTATAATATGTATTAACAACAGTGGCACAATAGCGCAAGGAAATTGGTCAGTGTATGAAATGCAAGAATTTCTGACCACGAAGCTGTAAAACAAATCAATTCTTTCACAAACTTTTATTATCATTTTCAATAGAACTCAAACCACAAGACAGTCAAATAAGTTGTTCCCTGCGTCCTCAGAAGGCAACCATGAGGCAAATTTTAGCAGACATTCCTAAGGAAGTGAGTTCATGTGAGTCCTCCTAAACATTAACCCTCTTGTGTCTGGCTTTGGAATTCCATTATCGTGACGCCTGAGGGGAACATCATCAGTCAATGGCAAAGTACATCTTTGTTTGAAGGAGGAACTAGAATAATGTTTAGCCTAAGATTATGCTAACCTCAAGCGATGGGAAACAAGAAGTAGAGAGGGAAGAAAGTAGAAAGAGAAAAGAGTAGAATTTATTTTAGTTTAATTATAGCCAATACCTGGAGAGACAAAAGTCCATCTACAGAGACTTAATGCTTATTTATCAATCCATTTGTGCCACATGAGTAAGAAAAAAGAAATATGACTTTGTTGTTGTTGTTGTTTCTTTGAGTCTTGCTATGTAGTATAGGCTGGCTTTGAACTCACTGTGTAACCCAAGCTGACCTTGAATTTGCATCGATCCTCCTGCCTCAGCCTCCCAAGTGCTGGTATTACAGGGGTGCACCTCCTGGCAAGAAGAAATCTTGAGGTTCTCTCTTGATTTTCTGCGTTGGCAAGGTGGAAAGACTACCCACCTGTCTGTTATGTAAGTCTTCTCTGTAGCTCCAGAAGGATTATGGATAATTGCCTACAGTCTACCAATATCTATGATACAGAGAAGTAGGCCTTTAAATCAAAGAACCATAAGACTAAAAGGACCCTAAGGGTTGTCTCATGCCATCTTATCCTTTTGATAAATGCTTGCCCATCCCACATGCCTGACATGGTCAGTGGCCAGATTCTACGAGGGCCTCCTGCTAGGGCCAATTTCAACTACATGATGCAACAATTTTTAAAAAATTTTTTAAATAAAAACTTTTCTAGGCAAGAACTATATACCTTCCAACAACAAATCTGAAAGATAATGATTTCTTAATTTTGTCCCCACTTAAATTCCTATGTCTATAGCTTCAAATATGAAGAAATTATGTTCTCTTTCACATCTACTTGACTTTCATATATAAGATTTGTGACAAAAGCAGGCATAATCCCATTTTCCTGCTCATTACTTACTTCATGCTTGTGTACCAAACAAGAGCTATGTTTAACTTGTTACTGAAGTTTTCTTTTTCTGTTTTTTTTTTGTTTGTTTTTTTACAATCAAGACCTAGTTTCACTTGCACATTTTTCACGTGCATCAAATAGTAGGTGATCTTTCAAGCTTAAACAGCAACAGTTGTATCGCTGAGGAAGGATTTCTTGTTTCAAACTGCCGAGGTAATGATTTATAGCTCTTTTAGGTACTTCTCAAAATGACAGCTCCCTGAGTTTTCCTGTGTGCAGAAAAATTTGCTGGGCTAGCACCTTTCAGACCCTAGGAGGTTCATCCCAGTCCTTGGTATGGGGGACCCAGGGAAGCTCTGAAGTCCTTATTCCAGAAGGAACTGACCTCTCCAACATGATCCTGTGATACATGTGAATACTTGAGGAGGTTTCCCCATGTGTCTGTGTCCTGCCAAGACCTGGGGTTTGTGAGGCAGAATGAGTCTATGAGTTGGGTTAAATGATTTTATGTCAGCCGTGAAACAAATTTGATCGGTTGAACCTGTGATGATGTTTCAGTTCCACTAAACAAAACTAGTCATTCTTTCCAACATCAACAAATGTTTGCTAAAAAGAAGAAAAGATGCCAAAGAGCAATACATAATAATTAACAACCTTTTGAAATTCTGAATGTTGTCAGAAACATGTTCAAGTGTACTGGCTGTTGGAAGATATCGGCGGGGAGGTAGAGTGGGATGTGGAAAAGAAGCAAAGAAAGGGAAGGAGAGGAAGAAACATAATAGGCCGGAAAGGAGGGAAGCAGAAAGGATTTTTCTTTAAAGCGAAGAACAAAAAATGTACTGCGTATACCTTTGAGCTGCTTCCATACCCAAAAGTCCCAGTGGATCTGCATTATGTGCGGGATAAATTTCAGCCCCTTCGACGTTTAGTATGTTCATGACCTGGACTGGAGCTTCCCCCAGGTTCCGGAACATGCCTTTGCTGTATCTCTTCATCTTCACTCCCTGAAGAAAATCTTGTATATGCTGCAAGGTTCAGCCTCAGCGACTACACCTACTTTGATATGGTTAGCACGAAAGGGCCTCGTTCTCTGTCACATTTACTTTTCCTCCTTTACATTTTGTCCGATGCCCTCCTGGGACAGTCCTCCGTAGAATTCCCTGGGGGAAAGTGGAAGAGGAGGGTCAGTATTCCAGAAACTCTGACCCGCATTCTATCAAATTACTTGTACGCATTTTGTATGTACATTTTGTTTGTTTGTTTTTCTTTTAAAATGATAAAAGAACAAAAATGATGGTACAGAATTTCAAAACAACACGAAAGGAGATTAACAATGGTTATCTTCAAAGTAGTTACTCAGATTACAAGATACAGGCATGAAAAACTGATGAGTGAAAGCGCAAATGTTTCTTTCTGATAAACTAACTGAGATTAGTAGTACAATTATCTAGCATTTTGCTTGTTTTTTGTTTTGTTATGTGGGATTTAGACACTTACAAAATTGCTATTCCTCCTCCTCTCCATTCTGCTACTTCCGTTGGCTAGGTTTGCCTTTATTCAACTTCACTCTCCAGCCTTGGGACCCTTTTCCTACAATCATTTTTTCTAAAGCCTTCGTTTTATTTGAAATCAGCCCCTAGTACTACAACTAAAGCAATAAATCATCAGTTTTTACTGAGAGTTTTAAAGAAGTTTACCATGTAGGAATTATTTGGTATGGGTTTCTATTTTTTTTTTTAATGAGAGAAATCCTGAATAGAAAAAGATTTAATAAAAGCAATAGGACTGAAGAATTTCTACTTGATACAGTTTACTGGAAAAGATGCACTGGAAAAATCAAATACCTAGGAGCTAGGATGAAAACACCTCACCCTTGTAGATAAGAGGATGGTGAATTTCTACACTTCTCTGAGCTCAAGTGCAGATTTATCTTTAGATCCTGCCTAGATGTGTGGATGGAGGTAAGCAGTGCACCTTCATAACTCTGTGGAACTTCTACATATAAACCGTTTATATCAGAGATAGTCCCAGAGAGGAACCCAAGAAGAAAGACTATTATAACTCAGCCCACGCTTGGGCGCTCCATGAAACTAATACACTGAACCTATAATATTAGTTGAATTTCCGTAAAGAAGTTTAACAAAGATTTTTGCAGCATCAATTTATTCCAATGATCCAACTCCATCCCTTTAAAAAAAAAATACAAGGCTGGGGATTTAGCTCAGTGGCATCAGCACCTGCCTGGCAAGCTCAAGGTCGTGAGTTCAATACCCAGAAAAAAAAAATCCTTATCTTCTCTGATCCCTCAAAGTTACAAAAGACTGTTCTTGTTTTCATTAAGTGTGAGGGCATTATATTCTAATACGCTGAAATAAAATTTAGCAAGATGACCACCAAAATGCTACTTTCGATATTTTCCAGTTTGTAACTCTTAGGCATCATATATATGGTCCATTCATGAACAGCCTCTAAGCCCTGTGTATAATTTCTTCATTTGAATATTATGGGAACAGAACACCCACAGAAGTTATAAAACTCACTCAAATAATGCATGTGCCATATCCAGAGTGCCCCTTCCCACGGAACAAGACATGCATATGATCAGAAGTATTCAAAGAAATGGGGTCCTCACTCAACACTCACTCAAGTGTTGTCGTGGAGCAGGCAGTAACTTATCAGGGTATTTCTGTGGCTCTTCCCAGGTTTGCAGAACTTTAGGGACCCTCTTTGATGTGGCCACTCTAAGTCCATGTCATTTTTAGCAGCTCCTTTCTTGTTGCAAAGTATTTTAGATGCACTGAAATAACCTTTGCTCACAGTCTCCTTCTACCTTGGTTCGCTTGGCTTCCTCCTTCTGGGAAGCTTCTCCCCTTCCACAAATGCTGCTCATCAGTCAAGGGCAGGCTCCTATCCTGACCCCCTCTCCTGCCCCCCACTCCCACCAAGCACAGGGGTCTCTGCCTCTTGTGAAGACAGGCATTGTTTTGGTTTTTTAGGCATTTATTTATCTTGTCTGTTATTTTTTTTTCCTACATCTCTTTTCTCTAACTGCACTGCATCCTTCTTAAAGGCACGTAATGCTTTGGATATTAAACAGGGTCTCTCACAGTGACTGTGCCTCATAGATATTAAGTATCTGTTGACTGGTTGATGTAATTTGTTAGCTTTATGCTGAGTTGCCTTTGACACTGCCAAGGGGAAAAAAATACTCCTGACTCCACAATTATGAGTCCTATTCTGAGTTGCTTTGCAAAGCTTTCATATTTATTGTCACAATGTCAATCTCAATAAATGTATCTTGGTACTGGAATCTATGGTAATGCATAGTTACTAGGAAATCACATGATCCAAACTATTTATAAATTAGCAATGAAATAATACAAAACATTTAATACTCCGATAATTCTACTAATATATTCCTCTCTGTGAAATAAGCCCTCAGGTACTCAATTGTGGAGTCAAAAGAAAATGCCCAGTTATCATGACAAAGTGCATTCAAAGCCTTAACAATAGATGTATTTTGGGTCTTTAATTTTACCTCTAGAGAATGCAGATAAAGGAAATAAAATACATGGCTATAAGAATATTCATCGTAACACTGAACATATATAAAAAATTTACAAGCTTACCTAACAATAAAATAAGTGACTGGTGAAATGAACAGCACATCGTACAAGAGAGCCTTCAATGTGTTATCCAAGAATTTTTAACGAAATGGAAAAAGAGTCTCAATATATTAGGCAAGAAAAAAGTCTGAATTATAATTGCATTTTTAAAATCTTAGAAATGTATACTCTGAGTGTAAAGCCTAGCTACTGCTTTTTGATATCACGGGTTTCTCAGTTCCCTATAGTGAAAAGGTATTATTTTTTTGGATGAAGAATAAAAAATTTAAAAGCATTAAAATTCTACTGAAATGCTTAGCCCGAACTTGAGAAAGACTCATGAGGGCCATGTGCTCTACAGCCAAGAAAAATATTACTTAGTGTCTTGAATTAATATCAAGGCTAAAAAAGGGTTCTCTGCTCCTGCTGGCTGTCGTCTTCAGGAAGGGGATGCAGGTCTGCGGCTGAGCTGGGCCTGGCGTCGTGTGTGCTCACGGCTCTGTCGCTTGCAGGTCCACGGGAAGTGCATGTGCAAACACAACACGGCAGGCAGCCACTGCCAGCGCTGCGCCCCGCTGTACAATGACCGGCCCTGGGAGGCGGCCGACGGCCGGACTGGGACACCTAAGGAATGCAGAAGTGAGTAGCAAGTCCACAAAGCCCCAAGCCTCCTCCGTAGAGTAAACCATCTGTGGCCTCCTTCCTTGTTGACTCTAGAAACCCAGATAAAGTGGTGGGTGGCAGGCACATAGAACTACACGCTGCCCAGCGTTTCTTCAACCACTAGAAACGGTTGCTGTTAGCGAGGTTGCCTGTAAGAGGACAGAGTTGCCAGGACTGTGTTGCCTGTTTGCGTGGACACTTGGCCGGCTCTGGGCACCCAGCCTGGGAATCTGACACACTGCAAGTAGGAGTAGACACAAGAGCAATGAAGAATTGTAGCACACCGTTCTGGAGCTATTGTCATGAAAATAGCTCCAAAACAACCCAATAAAGCAGGTGGTGTTGATCCCATTTTAGAGATCAGGAAACTGAGGCTCAGTAAGATTAAGTGTCTTGCCAGAGTTAGTAAATGAAAGACTCGGGACTTGATCCCTAGGCCTCTGACTCCAGATTAGATACTCGTTTCTGTGGCATCATCATGCTTGCTTTTCACTTATGATGCTTGAAATGCAGATCAGATTTGAAATTAAACCAGTAAGTTGAGAGTGAGATTGCTTTACTAGGACTCAGTTTGGTTGTGAGATGGAAGATTAGGTAGGAGAGAGAAAATATGGGAGCATGAACCAATTTGAACTTTGTAATTTTGTGTTCAGAAGCTTGTGCCTGCCCATTGAAATGTTTATACTCAAAGACCTCTATTTTCCAAAGATTTAAAGTCAAGTATGGTGAGTAATGTTGTGAGAAGTCGCTTCCTATCCATAAGGAATCATTGTTTCATTTTGTTTCTAGGAAATGTAAAGGATTTCCTCTGAGCATAAATCTTAATTATCTCATAATATGTTTTTTAGAGATACGAATCGGGTCAAAATATCACAACACATCAAGGAAACAATGAAAAACAACAGCACAAATATTTTCAAATATCATTGACCTTGCCAGAAGATTCTGGGTTCTTTTTTTAAATCACTCATCAAAAGAATTAAGAATTTCTCCTAACTTCCCTGAGTGCCATTCTGGTCCTTCCCACCAAAACCCGCTGCACATCTAAACACAGGTACAGTCCAGAGGTGCATCCTTTGATGCTACTGGTTGACGATCATAGAAATGTCACTAAGAAATTATTACCTGAGACACACCCTGCAGGCCTCTTCTCTGAGAATATTGAGGCTTCTGGAGCAAACCTGCTTAGAGTCCCCAAAAGAACAGCAGCTAAGCACAGTATTCACGAACAATCCACCAGTCTTCAGGCCAAGTCACTCTACCCTGTCTGCCACAGTTTCTTTCCAAGCTCACGAGTGAGCATGGATTCAGCCTCACATCCATGCTAGAAACCATCATTTTCAAACAGTGCCTGGAAACTGTGGCTTTTCTTAGCAGGAGACTCAAGGGGATGCCCCTCGAAAAATAGCAGGAACAGAAGTAATGGAGAGAGAAAATAAACCAAGGAATGCTTAAATATCTTCCCAAGATAAATGCCAGTCCCACTGATAAGCTACCATGATAGTTGTGCCTAACTAGACTAATCTACATTTTGTTGACTTTCATGCCTATCCTAACACTGACTCTTTTAGATTCACAATCTCTAAAGAAAAGAGGACAGATACGCTTTTAAAAATGTAATGACCTATTGAAGACAAGAAGAAAACAAGGGAAATGGACATGGAAGAGCTAGAACCCTAAGAGCATACCTTTTTTATAGTTTTTTTTTAATGATACACTCTTCCAAAAACTATAAATAAAGTAACTGACAGTCAGTGTACCCTGTTTTAACTATTAGAATTTTAGAGAACTTGTTGATATATATATATATATATATATATATATATATATATATATATGTAAGTTTTTTGGAGACAGAGTCTCACTATGTGGTTCAGGATGTCCTTGAACTCACTATTAGCCCAGGTTGACCTCAAAGTTGTGGCGATCCTCCTGCCTCAGCCTCCCAAGTGCTGGGATTGCTTTTTAATTATGCATGTTCCTCCTGTGCATCTCTCTTCCAGCCTGTAAGTGCAATGGGCATGCGGACACCTGTCACTTCGACATCAACGTGTGGGCAGCATCAGGGAATCGCAGCGGCGGGGTCTGCAACAACTGTCAGCACAACACAGAGGGTCAGCACTGCCAGCGCTGCAAGCCAGGCTTCTACCGGGACTTCCGCACACCCTTCTCCGCCCCAGACGCTTGCAAAGGTGAGTGAACGCTTGGCACCTAAGGGCAGAAAATAACAATGTGCAAAAGACAGCAGTCTTTCCAGCTTTGATTTTGCTGGACCAAGGGTAAGAGGGCAAGAAATTGTTAAGCAATGCACTCCTGAGCATGGCTCAGCTTCTTCATTGATGAGGAGCAAACGTTTCAACTTGTTAGATGAAGGCAACACCATATTCATAAAGGTTATCTTCTTTCTCACTCGCTGTGAAGCAAAGTCATTTCTTGTAGTAACTAATTGGAACACAAGATGACTAGTAAAAGAAAAAGGAAGGTGAATAGGGAGAGACCTTGAAGATCATCTTAAGACTAAATATGTGAGTGAGCTGTGGGAGGCTGTGAGGCAGGAGGGGCACAAGTTCAAGCCCAGTCTGAGCAACTTGACCACTTGGCAAGACCGTGGGTCAGAGCAACAAATAAAACACAGGCTGGGGGTGTAGCTCAGTGTAGAGGCCTTTTGTTCAATCCTACTATCAAAAAAAAAGAAAAGAAAAGAAAAGAAAGAGAAATATAATATATATAGGCATTGTTTATTTGTGGGGGGTTTTCAGGTGGTTTGGTTTGGTTTTTGGCAGTACCGGGGATTGAACTCATAGGCAGGTGCTTATGTCACTGAGCTAAATCCCAGGCCCAGCATTGTTTATTTGCAAAAAAAAAAAAAAAAAAAAACAATTTTAAAAGATCTGCCTAATTTGTGTGACATTCCTTGCAACATGTGAATATGAAAGTACATGCGAAGTTGAAGTCAGATGTGACAGCCAGCACATCCAGCTGCCTCAGTGTTTCCCCGTCCGTCATCTCGGAAGCCGTTAGTCAGCAGAGCCTGCCCAGTACTGTCCATGGAGATTGATGACTGTGCCCTTCCCTTCCCTACCAAGGACTCCTTGTTCCTGCTCAAAAAGGGTGACAGGAAGGGAGCGATACAATGGGAAATGAGCATGTAAAACCTTGAGTTTTGTTTTGTTTTTTAAAGAAAAAAACAAATTGTCCTTTAAAATGCACATTTGTAAGTTCAGGGAGAAGATATGGGATCTCCACACGGCCTTGACACAGGATCACTTGTGACCAGCTTGGTCTCTTAGACGGTAGAAGGGGGATTAGGACCTGGCTCACTTTAACATCAGGCTCCAAGTTTGGGTTTGTATCAGAATATTCCTTCAAGAGTTCGATTTTACTCCAAGTCCCCAGACTTTCACGTTAACAGACTTCACATACGTACAGATTAGATATCCCCACTGCTGCTCAGTGACTGTGGAAGCCTGTGTCACTTATCGAAGCTCTTTCCTTGGACTCTGAATTCTCCATGTGTAAAATTTCACCCTGTGATATTAAGAACTAAGCTATACGTGCATCTAAGATCAAATGTTTGACATATTGCCTGTCTCGAGGGCTTAAGCCCTCAAGAGATGAAAACTAGTATTATACCGATGGTTATCTTATAAACTAAAACCTGGAGTGCTATAGTGTTTCTATTATTTATTGATTAAAAATGCCATATGTCAAAGATAATTACTTCTTTAAAAACCACAGCGCCTTACAGACTAAAATAAAGGATCTTTATTTTCATAGGGCAACTAAAGGAACCGCTTATAGAAATAGCTTGGAACTAGAGAAGATTTGATTCTAACACAGTTTTGTACAAGACATGTTGTAAGAGATAGGTGTGTCTGTCTGTGTGACCCATAGCCTCTGACCACAAGCATAAATATCTAAAATTCAAAAGATGTGGGTCACAGCACTGATAAAACAAGAAAAGGAAAGAACTTGTTGCTGAATAGCCTAGAAGTTAGCAGTCTTGGAAGACACACAGGTACCATTTCAAGAAGATTCTTTTAGGTAGCATTTGCTGGAGACAGTATGCTGTACAGTATATGTCATACATTCGCTTCTTTGTTCATTCATTCATCAGTGACTTTATATTGAGTGCCTATAATGTGCCCAGACTTTGAATGCTTCAGGGAACAGAACAAAGATCCTTGCCCTTAAGAAGTGCATATTCTAGCAGGGTATGGTGGTGCATGCCTGTAATCCCAGCACTGAGAGGCTGAGGCAGGAGGATTGCTGCGAGTTTGAGGCCAGCCTGGACTACACAGCAAGACCCTGTCTCAAAAAACAAACAAATGGAAAAGCACTGTGAAGACGGGGAGTAGCAGAGAGCGGAGTGGTTGGCTGTAGGTGCTTCATTTGGAACCTCTTCATCAGTGAGCGAGGATAACTCATGGGCTGGACTATCCGGAAGAAGTGAATAACCAGCCAATACCCGTCTTGCGACTAGGACCTACCAATATCCAAGTATTAGATTCTGAACCTTTTCTGATAAAAATTCTACCAAGACTACATGAGCACATTCTAAAAACAAAACAAAACCCCTTATACAAAATAAGAGAATTGTCACACGGTTTTTCTGGATGACTTCTTTAACTCCTTAAACAGGGCTTCTACCTATATCTTGGCTACCGAAAGGCTTGAAACCAGAAACTGCTATGAATCAGTCCTTTTGGTCATCATTCTCATAAGGATGATCTCTGTCTCCTTTCTCTCTCTGGGCAGTCCTGGCATCACAGGTAAACTCCCCGACAAAGGTCTGTGAACATTCATTTCATGCCTCCTTGACTCTTGCCGCACGTCTGGGGCAAAGATTCCTCAGTCGACTTTGCCAGCCTCGGTCTCCTCACTGGCAGCTCTTGCAGAGCATTACTCTGGCTGCCGTCTTCCCTTTTCTGAGCCCGAGGTCAATACCAACCCTTATTAGAACATCTCACTATTCTCCACCTGAATACTCTCCATCACATACCATTTAATTGCCAATATGTTTGACAACATTTTTATTATTACTTAGTCATATTTTTCCTATCATTAACTTCTTCCTTAAATATAACCCTACATCACCTCTTCTGTTAGAAATGCTAATAACACAGCTAAGGACACATAAGTTAAGAAACCTAACATTTTCCCCCTATCGGTTCCTAATTTAATTTCACCAGAAAAATAGTATCAAGAAAAGCTGAAATTTAAAACTATCTCAGTGCGTGGTTCCATCAACAACATGGACGGTGCTTCTCACAATGAGAGTTTTATTACTTTTGCTGCACTGTGCTTCCCAAGCAGAAAAGCGACAGGCTGCACAGGGTGTGGCCCATGGATTAACCTCATTGGTCTCATGTGGGTGGGGATTAAAGATGCAGAAACTGCGACCCCCTCCCAGACCCACAGAATTAGAGATGCACTTTACCAAGATTTATTTCTCTATTTGTATGCGTATTGACTTAGCATTTAAAAAAAAAGATTACGGAGAGATTTACTGAGGGGGAAAAAAAAGGAACTCTAGATAAATCTGTTTTGTGGCATAGTTTTATTTTCCATAGACTACTAATTCCATGAGCTTTTAAAAGAAATAAGATGAGGGCATATTTTTTTGCAGCCTTCAAATTTAGGAAATGATGAATTGATTGAAGGTTTCTTCAGGGTTTCTCAGAGCTTAGTGTTCTGATATCCATCTGTAAGCCTTCTTCTGTATTGTGCCCCCCTCTGTATGAAGGTGTCACTTGGGAAGGCATACATACTCTAGAAGGTTCGTTTCTCATGATCAAGTGCTAGAACC
>PVLA01011283.1:0-43229 GCA_004027455.1 Hydrochoerus hydrochaeris
TCCTAACACTCACAGTTATCCTCAGTCACTGATTCCCATGTTTATTTTCATCCATATTTTGCTTTCTGCATGAAAAATCTCATCAGTGCAGAGAGTCTTTGAGTATTTATTTTTCTAAAAATCCTTTTTCAACCTTCATCTTCCATGGTGACAACCAATTCTTGCTTTTGCTTTGCTTTTCTGTTTAATAAATGCATATTATTCCAACTTCTATCTCTTGCTTTTCTTCTTTGCTTGTCTCTGTTCAGTCTGCTCTTCTCTGAGTCTGAGCTCAATCCTTCTTTCACAACGTTCATGTTGTGTTGCTAGTGACCTCAATTTTGTCTGATTTGGGATTGTCTTTATTTTTGTCTTTGTTTTGAGCCCTTTAGTATCATCATTGTCATGTTTAGGATTCCCTGCTTCCTGTTAGGTAAAATGCTTTTGGAGAAAGTGAAGTACCACATTGTATGCTGAGGTTGTTCTGGTCCAAGCAGCCTGAGATCACAGCCTAAGATTCTGTGGAAACTCGGATGTCACCATTGTTTCTCCTCTTCCCTCAGGCTTCCCACTGGGCTCCACTATTCAATCCAAAACCAAGGGCATCTGGATGTGGTGTATACCCCACCCCAACAAGACAGGCCACACGATGGTCCTTCTGGACACAGAGGGCCTGGGTGATGTGGATAAGGTGAGGCCAAGGGAGTTAGACTCATACTTTGACTCTGGATTGTCTCCTTGTCTTTGTCTAATTCTTTGTGATTTAGCTACTGTTGTCTGTTTGAGAAGTCAGCAAAAAATATAATTGTTATCATCTTTAGATGTTTAGAAGTTTAGCTAAGAGACTCAGCAGGGAGCCAGGATCCTTACTTAGTAAATATCTTCAAGCTGTGCAGGTTCTAGAGGTGGTATGAGTGCTATGCCCACCCTGTGTGGTTGGCTGGGGATAGGCTGCTCAAAATATAACAGAGTAGAAGAGGCTCATTCTCTTCCTTTTTTCCTCTGGCTGCTGTTTTGAAGTGTTGCACTGGTGCTATGCCATCTTGCCTTGCAGCCAGCTGATTATGGACTGAATACTCCACAAACAGTGAGCTAAAAAACCCTTTCCTTCCTCCATTTTGGGTCTTTAGTAGTTTTCCCAGCAACAAGAGAAGAGTAACTAAGACAATACTGAGAAGGATAAACCATATTCTGTTTAATCTCACCTTTAGATAAAATAAGATGCTATTTTAGGTTAAGGTATGCTTTTATTACTTAATGTTGGTAGTAGTTTTGTTCAATATAACTAAAGCTTATTGAGCAGCTAAGTCACAAACTTATGTGTTTAGTAGTATAGATCTTAGTGAGTAGAATAAAGGCTATGCCCCAACAGAGACTTCCTTTCCATCTAGGAAACTCAGATCTTTCTCAGCATGGTAAATAGGAGAAAAACCAGGTTGGAGAGAGAAAGGTGCTTCCCTGTACAGTGGCTGGCCTCTGTCAGTTCTTTGGGGACAAATGTGGCTGGAGCTGCCCTTTGCATTAGCATTTGTTGGGATCAGTGTTCTGGGCCTTTATCTTTGGCACTGAGCGATCCCTAGAACTTGGCCTTGGAACCCTTCTCAGGAAGAGTGCTTACATGTGTTGGCTCTTGTCCATCAATATTGCAAAGATTTGAGAAACGTGTTTGACCATCCTGAAAGGTGATCAATGCGTATCCCTTTCCACTATGTGCAGTGAGGCTTAAGGAGGCCTCGAATGAAAGATGGTGAGGAGTCAGCCCCATCTCGGTATCTGATGAAGGGCTTCTGATGCACAGTCCAAGCTGCCAATGAAGTGTGTATTTGAGGTTAAAAGTTCTTATGGTGAATCTCATTAACTATCCATAGAACTTTATAGAAGCCTTTGAGAAGCCTTTTATTGCACTGGTCCTATGAAATGCATTTTTGTCTTACGAAAAATGAGGTGAAGTTCTAGTGTTTAGCTTCCTAAAGTAGGTGAACTATATGATTCATCTTTTTTTCTTCCTTTGAGACTTGGGAATAACATCCAAATTTATACATTACCAATTTGTGTCTGAAGAAGAGTTTGAAATTCTGTTTATTCTTATGAGATATATGCAGCAAATAAAATGTATATTAGAGATGTACAACTTGATGCTTTGTTGTACATTGTGCAATGAAAGCTGCAATCAAACAGATAAATATACAATCATCAGATATAATTTTGTTTTAGTGTAAATACATGAGATATAGCCTCTTAGTAAGATTCAAGTATGAGATGTTGTATTGGCAACTCAAGTCTCTGTGTGTTTCTTAGATTTCTAAAACTGACTTACTTTGCATCACTGAAACTTCATTGCATTTGGTCATTAGTTTCTTTTTATCCCATCCTCAGGCTGCAAATCATAATAATGTCTTCTTTGTTTTTATGGGCTCATTCATTTTTTACTATCTCAGATTAACTCTTCAGTGAGTTAACACAACATTTGCCTTTTTGTATCTGGATTATTACCCTAAGCTCAGTGCTCCTAGGTTTGTACATTTTGATGTAAATGGTAAATTTTCTTCCTTTCTTGTGGTAGAGTATTCTCCATGGTTGTGTAAATATTATCTTACACATTTAGTCACTGATAGGCATTGATAGTATTTCTAACATGTCTTTTATGAATAGTGTTGAAATAAAGATGGAATTTCTCAGACATTAGTTGTATTTTTCTAACTACACATAGAATGAGATTGTGAGATTATGTAGTTCTTTTATTTTTAATCTTTTAATGAAACTTCTTAATATTTTTCCTAATGGGTGCAACAGTTGATATCCCATCCAATAGCTACAAGGATGCTCTTTTTTCTCAGTTCTCATTAATGTTTATTATCTCCTGTCTTTGGGTTAATAGTTATTGTACTGTGTGTCATTTTGTCTGTTTATGTTTTTTAGTGGCATTTTCCTGACGATTTTAAGTGATAAATGTCTTTTCATGTATCTATTAACCATTTACATGATTTATATGTATATTCAAGATTTTTGTTAATTTTTTTTGTTTGTTTTGGGAATTGACTTCACAAACTCATGCTTGCCAGGCAGGTGATGTGCCACTGAGCTATATCCCTGTTTTTTTTTCATTAATTTTTAATTGGTTTTGATATGGTGTTGTAGGAATTTCTGAAATATTTTTGCTCTTCATCACTTATCAGATACATATACTGCAAATATTTATTTCCCATCCTGTAGTTGTCTGTATATGTGGTTTGCTCTTTGGTATCTGCAATAATTTTAGTTGGATGGTGACCACCGGTCAAGTTTTCTTTTTATTGCATGAACTTTAGATGTTATATAAAGTACAATAATTGTCCAGTAAAAATACATTAGTGTCCACTCCAGTATTAAGAATCTTTTCACATTGTTTTCTTTCCATAGATTTATTGGTTCAGATATTTTTACTCCAATCAGAAATTTTATACCTTTTTTTCCAGTGTGATTATTTTTCCTACATATGGCCTATAGATAATAAAATATTTAAAATATTTAGAATATTGTAACATCTATCACTCGATAGCCTTCTGAGAATCTGACAGAGTACTAGAGTTTCTTTTTTTTTTATAAAAGCAAAACAGCATATAGTATAAATGATACATTTTTAAAAAATAATATTACGAAATCATCTCTAGTTGATAAATTATATATTGTTATCTTAAAAGTAGTTGTTCAAGTTACAAAATCAAAGCATGAAAAATGAACATATAATCCCACAAAGACAGTATAAACTATTCTGCTATATGGACTATCAAAAAGTTAAGAGTATGGTTATGCATCTTGCACACATAAGTATACATAGAGTTATATGTGTATACCCACAAGTTTTTTTTTCTATTCAAACACTTATTTTCCCGTTCAATGTTGCAATATCTATTATACATTTTGGATTTCATTACTCTTTCAGTAATTATTATTATTATTATTATTATTATTTATTTTTACACTAGACAGACAATAAGACATTTAGAAATGTGAGTCTGATTTATTTCACTTAAGAGGATAGTCTCAACTTGTCCCCATTTACCTACAAAAGCCTCCAGACCATCCTTTTTAATAGCCAAGTATTATTCCATTGTATAAAAGTACCACATAATTTTCATCCATTCTGCATTTCATGGGGATTTTGGTTGTTTCCAAGATTTAGTTATTAGAAATTGTGCTTCTAAAAACATGGGTGCACATATATCACTGTGACTGACCTTTTCAGATTTTCTGGGAAAATACCCAGGAGGGGAATAGCTGGATTAAATGGAACATCCAATCATAGTTTTTTAAGGAATCTCCTTACTGATTGCCACAGTGGCTGTACCAGTCAACACTCTCACCAATAGTGGAAAGGTGTTCCTTTTTCTCCACAGCCTCACTAACATTTGTTATCAGTTGATTTTTTGATGTCAGTCATTCTTTCTGGAGTGGGATGAAATCTCAGGGCTGTTTTAATTTGTATTTGTCAATTGACCAGCAATGGTGAACATTTCTTCCTGTATTTATTTTTCATTTGTTTTTTTTTCCTCTGAGAAATGGGTATTCATCTTAGATGCCCATTTTTGGAGTGGGTGTTTGAATTTGGGGGCTTGATGTTTTTCAATTCTTTGTATGTTCTGGATATAAGTTCTTTGTCTGATGGACAGCTGAATAAAATTCATTCCCATTCTATGGGTTTTCTTTACACTTTGTTAGTGATTTCTATTGAAGTGCAAAAACTTTATAATAAGATGAGACTGCATTTGATGATTCTTTGAAGTACTTCCTCTGTGGTTTGCATTTTGCTCATCAACTCTTTGCCTACCCCTATGGCTCCAAGATTTCTATGTACCTTGTCTTCTGATATATTTCATATTTATGTTTTAATATTTAGATCCTTGATCTGATTTTAGTTTAATGCATGGTGATAGGCATGGGTCTAGTTTCAGTCTGCAGTATGTGGAGAACTAATTTTTCCAACACCATTTATTAAAGAGTCTATCCTTCTTCCAGTGAATATGTTCACCCCTTTGTCAAATGTAAGGAGGCTTAGTGTGTTTGTAGTTTTATTTGCATCTTCTAGTCTGTTCCATTGATCCTCAGGTCTATTTCTTTGCCAGAACCATGCTGATTTTATCACTGTAGTTTTGTAGTATAATTTCAATTCAGGGAGTGAGATGCCTCCTGTCTTGACTTTGTTGCTCAGAATCACCTTTGCTATTCTAGGTTTCTCCTGTTTCCAAGTGAATTTTAAGAATGTTTTCCCTAGATCTGTAAGGTATGTCAATGTTATTTTGATTGGGATTGCATTAAATTGGTATAACATTTTTTGCGAGTAGTCCATTTTCACAATATTGTTTCTTCCTAACCAACAGCAAGGGAGATCTTTCCATTTTCTAATATCCTCTTCAATCTCCCTTGTTAGAGTATTATAATTTTCAGCATGTATGTCTTTTACATTCTTGGTTAGGTTGATTCCTAAGTATTTCATTGTTTTGGATGCTATCTGTGAAAGGTGTGATTTACATAATTTCTGTCTCAGTGAGTTTTTTGTTTCTGTACAGGAATGCTATTGGTTTTTGAGAGTTGACTCTGTATGCAGCTATACTTCTGAATTAGTTTAATTAGTTTATAAATCTTTTGATGGAGTTTTTGGGTCTTCTATGTAGGGTATCATGTCATCTGCACATAGGGATAATTTATCTTCTTTCTCCCCTATCATTTTTCTTTTTATTCCACTGTCTTCTTGTCTCATTGTTCTGGCTAATGTTTCCAGAACTATACTGAATAGGAGTGGAGATAGTGGACACCCTTGCCTTATTCCTGATTTTAGAGTAAAAGCTTTCAGTTTTTGTCCATTGAGTATAGTGTTGGTCATATGATAAAGGTTATAAATGGCCTTTATCAGATTGAGGTAAATACCATTTATTTGGAGTTTCTGTAGGTTTTTTTTTATCATAAACAAATGTTGGACTTTATCAAAAGCTTTTTCTGCATCTATTGAGATGGTCATGTGGTTTTCTTTGGCTCTGTTGATGTGGTGTATTACATTTGTTGATTTGTGTATGTCAAACCATCCCTGCGTTCCTGGGATAAATGCTTCTTGGTCATGATGTATAATCTTTTTGATGATTTGCTGAATTATATTTGCCAGTATTTTATTGAGAAATTTTACATCAATGTTCATTCGTGGGATGGTCTGTATTTCTCCTGTTTGGTTGGGTCTTTCTCTGGTTTTGGTATCAGAGTACTACTTGCTTCCAGGAATGATTTAGGAAGGATTGCTTCCCTTTCAAATTCATTGAAGAGTTTGAAGCATATTGGCATCAATGCTTCTCTAAATTTCTCATAGAATTTAGCCTTGAATCCATCAGGACCTAGGCTTTTCTCTGTTGGTAAGTTTTTAATCATGTTGTCAATTTCAGTAGCTGATATTGGGTTATTCAAAATTGTAATATATTCTTGATTGAGCTTTGGTGATTCATATATTTCTAGAAATCTTTCCATTTCCTTTGTGTTTTCCACCCTATGTGAATAAAGATTTTCAAAATAGATATTCACGATCTTTTGAATTTCCATGGGATCTGTAGTTATTTCTCTCTTTGCATTCCTTATTGCATGTATTTGAGTTTTTTCTGTCTTTTTTTTGATAAAGTTGGATAGACGCTTGTCAACTTTATTTATTATCTCAAAAATCAGCTCTTTGATTCATTAATTCTTTGTATTTTTTTTAGTCTCAGTTGCATTAATATCTGCTCTGATCTTTAGAATTTCCTCTTTTCTATAAGCTTTGGGTTTTCCTGCTCTTCTTTCTATAGAAGCTTGAGATGCAGTATTAGGTTATTTATATTATTTCTATTTTCTTTATGTGACAATTTGTTGTTAAATATTTTACTCTTACACTGCTTTGATTGCATCCCACAGGTTTTAGTATTTTTTAATCTTCATTTTCATTGAATTATGGTTATGGCTTAATTTTTCCTTTAATTTCATCTATAATTGCTCAAGGGGTTGTTATTTAATTTCCATGTATTTATGCAGGTTTTGTAATTTTTTTGCCATTAATTACCAACTTCAGTGCACTATGGTCCAATAATATATGCATGGGATAATTTTTTGTCCCTTTGCATTTACTTAAACATTTTCTATGGGCTAATATTGGGCTGTTTTGGAGAATGTCCAATGTGCAGCTGAGAAGAATGTGTATTCTGATGTGGTGGTATGGAACACTCTGTAAATGTCTAAGTCTATTTACTCACAGGTTTGAATCAGTTCTGTTATTTTTTGCCAACTTTTTGTCTAGTTGATCTATCTCTTTGTAACAATGGGGTGTTAAGGTCCCCTCTTACAATTGTGTTGTTGCTTGTTTGTTTTTTCATATCTATTAGTATTTGTTTGATATAGTTCCTTGGTCCTGTATTGGGTACATATATTTACGATTGTTAGCTTTTCTTGAATTATTCCCTTGACAAGTATGTGGTGACCTTCTTTATCTCTTTTGATGATTTTCAGTTTGAAGCTCACATTGTCTACAAATAGAACACCTACCTCTGCTTTTTTCTGGGTTCCTCTTACATGGAACATTATTTTCATCCTTTTAATTTTATTCTTTGAGTTTTCTTTTGAGTTAGATGTGCTGGATCCTGTTTCTTGATTCATTCTGTCAATGTATTTATTTTAATAGGTGAATTGAGGCCATTTACATGCATGGATATAATTGATATGTACTGGCTCAACTTTGTCATGTTATTTTCCTGTTGTTGGTTTTCTGTCTTTCCCCCTTATTTAATTGCTTGTCCTGTCTTGTGATTTCTTTCTGTTGTTCGGGGAATTGCAGTCATTTTTATCTTAACCTAGTATGTCCTTCAGTACTCCTTTTAGGGTTGCTTCAGTAGACATGAATTTCTTCAGTTGTGCTTTGTCATGGAAGTATCTTATTTCTCCAATAAATTTTAAAGGAAATTTTTGTAGGGTACATCAATCTAGGTTGAAAGATGTTTTCTTTTGCTGCTTGAAATACTTCACTCCAAGCTCATCTTAACTTGAAGGTTTGTGCTGAAATTCTGCCATGATTGTCATAGGCTTTCCTTGATAGGTGCATTGTTTCTTTTCTCTAACAGCTTTTAATATTCTGTATGCCTGGGATCTTAATTATTATCTGTCTGGTTGTAGATTTATGATGGTGGTGACTGTTTGCTGTTCTACATGCCTCACTTATTTGCATATCAGATTTTCCCCCACGTTTGGGAAATTTTCTGCTAATACTTCTGTGAATAGTTCACTGACACCACTCATGTTGACTCTTGCATCTTCATTGATGCCTATTAGTCTTATATTGTTTCTCTTTTTGTCATCTTGAAGTTTTTGAATTGTCATTTTGTGCTGTCTTATTAAATTTTATCATTTCATGATCACTAGCTGTCATCCTGTCCTCAAGGTCTGAAATTCTACCCTCAGCTTCATTTAAATGGTTTTGTCAACTTTCAATAAAAATTTTTATATCTTGGACATTTCTGAATTTTTTTATGTATTCTACTTCTTTTCTGTATTGTTCATTCAAGATTTCCATGATTTTTTCATGCTCCTGTAATTTTTTATCTGTCTTCTCTAGCTATGCTGAGAACTCCTTTATTAAGGTTGTCATTTCTGTCTTTAAATGGGAGACTATTTCTAATCTCATTTCCCCCACCGCCTCATGGATTTGTTTCTTTATTTCTCTTGTTATCTTTTTGGAAAATTCAGGTGTATGACTTTTAATGTCCTCTATTTTGATGTCTCTGGTACTTGCTCCTGATGGACTAGATGTTTGAGATTACACTTTGCTTTTTCATTTTGTGATTTTTCATCTTTTGGGCTAGTATTTGGGCTTTCAATTTTACTAGTCACAACTGTTGATAGTATCTTCGGATCCTACTGTGTGTTTGATATTTGTCCAATTGCTGGGTACCACAATTAAGATGAGAGCCAGTCAGCTGAATTTCTCTGGCAGGGCCTGTTGAGTGAGTCCTATACTGTTTCTAGACTAATTAGCCTAGGAATATAAATTTAAGTCAAGCCTTAGTTCCTGTTGTTGCTATGCCTTCATGTTGTTTCAGGCCATCAAATCTACCTGGCTATAGTGTTTGCCTCCACTGGGATCCTAATGAGTCACTGGGTGTCTCGTAAACCCTTTCAATTTCCCCAAGATTGGGGGAGGCTTTATTGGCACTCTCTTCAACCACCTGATGTTCTCTGTATGGAGGAAGGACCCCCACGCTCTTGCCAGGTTCACCAAGATCCTACAGCTGGAGGGAACTTCCTTACTGCTCTTGTTTACCCACTGAAGTCTTCTGTTTTAGTGGTAAACTCACCACACTGATGCAAGCCTATCGAGATTCTCTGTTTGGATGAGGGGTTATTGAGTGTTCCATCAGCGCAGCAAGGTTAATACCCTGCAGTAAAAGATCCTCGGAGGAAAAGAGACAGCTGAAGATCCACAACTGTATTGGGTCCAGAACGTCCAAAGGGATAGGGGCAGCCAAACCTGCATATTCCTTCCAAGGTCCGGAGGGGGGGGGGCAAGTGTGGCTGGAAGCTGAAGCTGCGTGGTCCCTCCGACGTCCATGGGGCAGGGTAGGGTGGGCAGCTGCAACTCCATGTTCCCCCAGAGGTCTGAGGCGGCAGAGCGGTGTTAGTGTTTCTTTAGGTTCATTAATTTCCTGTAACTGAGGAGAAAACTTTATAAAGATTAAATTTCACCTTTAGTATGAAGGAATTGTGATCATGAGAAATACTATTTGCTTTCATTTTATTTGACTTTATGTCTGTGTTCTTTCTACAGTAAGCACCTGAGCTGAAATCATAAATGAAAGACTTTTATGACAAATGCCTGAATGAAATTACAAAGAACAAACTCCTGAATTTCTTTCTCTCCTGTGCTTTCTAGGGTGACCCTAAGAATGACTCCTGGATCTTTGCCCTGGCTGTGCTTCTTAGCAGCATTTTTGTCTACAACAGCATTGGCACCATCAACCACCAGGCCCTGGAGCAGCTGTAGTATCCTTCCATGAGCTGAGCCACTACATGTCAATGGCTTTTGAGGACATAAATAATGAGTCATTCTTTCTTAACCTATCTCTTGTTTGCTTTTGATGTGGCAGAGGGAAACTGGGAAAGAAAAGCATTGTTATGATAATTCTATTTAAGGAAATATGGGGGTTATAAGTAGGAATTTCCTTTTCCTTAGCCAAGTTCTAGTTATGTGACAGAGCTCTCAGAACTAATCAAGGCAAAGTCTTCCTCAAATTCTGATGGAGTACAAGATTCTACAGAGTTTGTGAGTTTTTTTCCAGACTTCATCTGGGCTGTACGAGACTTCACTCTCCAGCTAAAGTTGGATGACAATCCCATCACAGAAGATCAGTACCTGGAGAATGCCTTGAAGATGATTTCAGGTCCCAGAGCAAAGATTGGGTGTGGGAGATTCTGTAGGGTGGATGTGCTGATACTCTCCATCATTTCTGGGGATCCCTTTGTATTTGAGTGTGCCTGAAGGTCTATAGAAATGGTTACTGGATCATAGGTTGAAAGCTCTAACAAAGAGCATAACCTATAGTGAAAATATTCCAATTTATTTTATTCTTTACACATTTGCTCTTTTGAATTCAGAGTAGAATGGTTCATACAACTGTCTCAAGCACAGGCTCTTTGTATCTTATCTTAACATCTGCTTCTCTTTGTTGAGGAGAACAGTTGATCACAGAATTGTTAAACATGATATCATAATACAAAGCTCATACTATATGTCTACATTCCATGCAGGTTTTATTCTTCTCAAGAAGGTTTATAAAGTTCCATTAGTGATATTTAACTTTCTAAAATTGAAAATACAAAAATAATTGCATGCTCTAAATTAAAGAAGTATATTTTTCATTTTGTACATTTTCAGTATTTATACAATTACCATGGCATTCATTTTACTTTATATAAATAATACAGATTTCTCTTAATTCTAGCAGTATATTCATGCTATCATTTCAAAAGAAATTGTATGACTGAAGATATATATCATTAGTAAATTACTGACACATTTACCTAAAGAGATTTTGTGAAAATATTAGTTCAGATTTACTCATTAATGCTTTCCATTTTGACATAAATCATTTTCAATACATTCATTGAATAACTTGTACAAAAGAAAATATCAATTCAAGTACAGTCCTTTATCTCAAAGACTTTATTGAATAGTGGTGATCATTTTAGATGTATGCTTTCATTGGTCCTTGAAGGCTTTTTTAAAGATATTCAATACTTTGTAAAATATTATAAAAATCCATTCTTGATGTTTAAAACATGATATGGGATACATTTACTTAAGATAGTCATTTCTATCATGTAACAGAAAACACATCTATCATCTCACATAACTGTTTTTGTAACAAAAAACTAAAATTGACTTATTTTAATGATAATACAGTAGTTTCATTAACTCTAGGCTCATTTTTATGCTAGATTTCTAGACCTATAGATGGTATACCTCTGCTGCTTAGTGTCCTCTGGCCTATTCTTTCCTCATTCCTTGCACACTCCAGTTTTATTATCTGTTACTGTACATTTGGATTTTTACATGAAATATTTTGGGCATCACAGCTATATTCTTTAAATACTCATGGTAGCATTCTTAATGTTGCTGTAACTGTTCCATTATTGCCTGCTAGTCTGTTTTATTTTTGTTTACTCATTTCAATTTCAACAAGGAATTGAGTAGACTGGAAATAAACATTTGACCCTTTCTTCAGTCAGTAAACATCAAATAAACAACTACTGTATACTTGCTGCCATGTTCAAAGCTGGTGATACCAGCCAAACTTTCTGTTTTCATTGGAGTAAGATGTCACTTCAAATTTCATGCCAGTTATATTACTGGTATAAGTGTGATATGTGAATAGTTATTAAAGTTTTATGATAAAGACACTGTGTAGGTGTAGAACCCTTTAGCATGGTAATTCCACAGAAAAAGCCTTTAATATCCCAATCCAAGACTATTAACACTGTCTTCTGTTTTCCCATTTCTTAGATGAGAATCCCAAGGTAGAAAAAAGTAATAATTGCAAAGAATGCATCCGGAAATTCTTTCCAAGTCGGAAGTGTTTTGTCTTTGACAGACCAACAAATGACACAGATCTCCTAGCCAATATTGAGAGTGTCCCAGAAAACCAACTCGATCCTAAATTCCTGAAACAAGCAAACATTTTTTGCACTTATGTCTTCAGCCGTGAAAAGATCAAGACTCTCAGAGAGGGAATTGTGGTCACTGGGAATCGTGAGTCTTCTTCACAAATTTCTAGGCAGAAGAATGCATGTTGAATATATTACATAGCATGTTTCCATTATTTTTGATCAATAGTATATTTAACTATGGTATGTATGTATTCAGTCAAATGTATTTGTATTCTATCAAATGCACATACCTTATTATTTTCTTACTATGGTTTACAAATTCCTCTTAAAATGTAAAGTTTGTTTCAGATATGTGTGGGTTCTACATCTCTGACAAAATACCACATTAATGATAAAAATCACTAACTTTGTCTGAAAACAGATATATTCAGTATTCTCTGGGAGGTCCTATAAGTTAATTATTGTTTGCAAGGAGACAAGAAAGTATGTTTTAAAAGTTTAATGCAGTACATTTATAAATATTACCTTCTAAGTATCTGAAAATCCACTGGAGTCTTCAGAATTAGAAGCAAATACAGTGTGAGGCATCTTGTTTTATTAACACATATGTAATCTATTTTTCTTTAAATTTTAATGAGAAATTATGTTTTCCAGGTATACTTTAGAATATTAGATGCTGATACTAAGGTGTTTTTTTAAATGTGATCTGGAAACTCACACAAATAAGGGTGTTAGAAGTGTGAGGGTGATGATAAAAGAAGGTTGTGAAATTCTGTGTGTGTGTATGTATGTGTGTGTGTGTGTGTGAAAGAGACAGAGAGAGACAGAGAGAGAGAGAGAGAGAGAGAGAGAGAGAGAGAGAGAGAGAGAGAGAAATACAGAAAGAGAGATTAGAACTATATACTCAAAATCTTGCATTCGTTTGAATTATAACTTTCCTATTTATCCTCTACAATTCCTGGATCATTCAGGGCTGGGGGCTCTGGTGGAGACTTACGTGAAGGCCATTAACAGTGGGGCGGTGCCTTGCTTGGAGAATGCAGTGACCACTCTGGCCCAGCGTGAGAACGCAGCCGCCGTGCAGAAGGCAGCCGACCACTACAGCGAGCAGATGGCCCAGCGCCTGCGGCTCCCCACAGACTCCCTCCAGGAGCTGCTGGACGAGCACGCGGCCTGCGAGAAGGAGGCCATCGCGGTCTTCATGGAGCGCTCCTTCAAGGATGAAGATGGGAAATTTCAGAAGAAGATGGTGGTACTGTATCTTATTTCTCTTCTGTTTTTATTGTCACATGTTTGCTGTACACAGTGATTACATTCCTTGCAGTTTTTGGTACTGTCTCTCATTCATTATTTTCCTTAAACTTTCCACTGTAGAGTGAAGCCCAGAGGTTACTGCATTAAATTCATGGTTCTGCTCTCATTCAAGGAGAAGGTATTTCGGATAGTCACTGGACATGAAATCTCTAAAACTACATGTTGTTCTAACCCCATGTTACAGGCAGATTATGCAGTAATTTCTCTGGGTGACTGAAGCATAATCAGCATAGATGTCTTCCTTAATACATTATACTTAATACTTCCTGATAAGTTCTGCTTAGGCCTGAAGATGTGCCCATGGATTCTCATTATTTCAGTGCATACTGAACACCCTGAAGTGTTCATGTTTTCAATGCACACTCACTCATTCCTATCAATTAAATTTCTCTTAGAAGACCCTAATTCTACAGTTTTGTTCATCCCATATTTCTCTGTGTTGTATATTTTATCCTTTAAGATAGAACCATGTACATAAAATCATAGAGTGGGAACAAGGGAAGGAAAAAAATTTAACATGTGTCATGTACATGTACCAAATACCCCCAGTGAATGTAAACATTTTGTGTCATAAAGATGTACTGAAAACAACAATAATAAAAATAATAATGAAAATGAGAAAATGGTTTCTATAGACAAAGGGATGAGGGTATGGCAGGGAAAGGGAGTAAAAGAGATTCAAGGTGTGTTATGTCCATGTACTCCCTGTCTAAGGTGAATGTAAGCATCACATACTGCAAACATGGGCTAATATACTAGGATTAAAAAAAAACAACAACCTTAGAGATTGTGGAACACAGTCCCTTCATCTCATGTATGAAGATCTTGAGACCTAGGAAATTTCAAAAGTACCTCATAGACTTACAGAGAGTACTAGGGTTGTTGAATAAGTCAATCTACATTTATCCCACATCTCACTTAAATAGAATAGTTTTTTTTTTTTAAATGAGAAACAGGTTGAAACTCCTAAAAGTTTCCCTGGGATTCTATTTTCTCTCTGAAGTATTCTTCTGGTGACATCTCTGTACATTTTCTTGCAGGAAACAATAAAGAATAAGAAGGAGGATTTCTTGTTGAAGAATGAAGAAGAATCTGATCAATACTGCCAAAAAGAACTAAATTTGCTTTCAAAAGACTTAATGGAAAGTATTTCAGCAGGGACTTTTGCTGTTCCTGGAGGGTACCAGTTATACATGGAAAGAAGGAAAAAGATTGAAGAGGACTATTGGCAAGTGCCTAGGAAAGGAGTCAAGGTGAGGAGTAGGGTAGCCTGGGAAAGTCTAGAGAATACCATCAAGGGGTTTCCAGTTTTGAGCAACAAGAAAACAGATTAGCATAAAATCTTTTTGTACTTTCCCCCAGTGCTGGAGAGCAAAACCAGGGCCTCCTAAATATACTCTTGAAAAAATACAATTTATACAAGCCAAGGCCTCTAAGTTCAAAAGTAAAAATATTCACCATAAAAGATGATATCACTTCAAGTTAGCTTAAAATTGTCTAGGAAAGAGTTTATCATTCAGTGCATAAGCAGTAAGAGTTCATTATGTTCATTAACACTACTTGGCTTATACTCTGGAAATCACTTCAGTCTTTAATGCTGCATATTTGCTATATGTCACTGAAAGTATACATATGCATTCCTAAAAAAAATTATAAGAAGTTTGAAAAATCAGGAGGGACAGAAAACATTATCCATTTCTTCATCCAGTGAGAGGACTTGCAATGTGCTAAGTGTTGGTGATTTACAAAATTCACTCAGTCTTTGCTTCCCAGGCTGATGATTTGCATACTGAGTAATATGACTTTTCAGCATATGAAAATGTGCTATATAGGTAGTGCTAATGAACATAATGAGTTCATTATGAATTACTCCTTATGTACTTAAGGATAAAATCTTTCCTAGACCTTTTAATCAAGGTTAAAGTGATATCACCTTTTACTGTGGACATTTTTTTCTTTCAAACTGAGAGGCTCTGGCATGTGTAAAGTTTTTCTTAAAGTTAAATCTAGTAAGATGAAGACAGAGGTACAGTTTTTATTTCTGGAAGTCAAGTACATAAAAGCACCGGAGGTTGAGGTTTGCACAATTGCACATAATTCTGACTAGCCTGAACTGAGACCAGGTTGCAGGAAGGAGCCCTGGGAGAAGTGTAAGGGAGGGAGATGGGCATCAGGAGAGATGTAGGATCTCTGGTGACACTGAGGACCATGGTCCCTTTGTGGAGAGCCAATAGAAGTTTAACCATGAAGCAAAATGATGTGCATCCATTTATGTTGCAGAACTGTTCTCCCAGTGATAAGTAATCTTTTCTGTCTTGGTTTTGCAGGCAGGAGAGGTGTTCAAAAGGTTCTTGAAGTCACAAGCATCAGCAGAGGGAATCATCCTGCAGTCAGATAAAGCGCTCACCGATAGTGAGAAGGCCATTGAAGGTAACCATGCAAGACACAGCTACTGAGTATGCATAGATTCTCACAGTGATTCTGACAGATCCAATGTGAAACCTTCCCCAGATGTGTGGCATCTTTCCTTTTGTGGAGTGTGCATGCTGATGAATGCAAAAGATAGAAGAGAGTTGTAGTTTTATGTCATCTACAGGATAGCACATTTTCCATCATGTTCTGAAACATGATCTGGACATTATGGATCTATGTGAATTCTCTGACTTTCCTGTGCTGCATTTCTGATGTGCTGTGGTCTCTGAGCTCAGGAAAATATAATTAATTTTCACTTGTTTTGTTCCATCTTGAAATACAGAGGAGAAGGCAAAGAAGGACACAGCTGAGAAGGAAAAGGAAATTTTAAAAGTGAAACAACAGCAGGAAGAGCAAATGAGAGCAGCTGTAGAGAAGACGCACAATGAAAACATTGAGCAACTGAAAAATAAGTTAATGTTGGAGAGAGAAAACCTCCTCAAAGAGCAAAAAATGATGTTGGAGCAAATAAGGAAGGTGAGTTTGCCTCTTCTCAGTGGTGTCTGATGTCCTTGGCACCACTGCAGGATAGTAAAGATTATATTTCAGATCATGAAAGGAGGGACCATTAACATTTGATGTTTGTAATTCATAACTCTTTGGATATTCGGCTGTTTTTGTTTTCAAGATGACTCCTTTGAATTTTGTTCCTTGTGTAGAATCTAGAGAGTTCACATCATCTTGGCTCCTACAGTTCCTTTGAACAATTCCTTGGAGAATATGAATAGCATTTATGTTGCTATTTTGGAATTTTATAAAATGATCTTATGAGGGCCTGATGAACCACATTTCCAAGCCATCTTTAGCCAACATCAGTAACAATTGGATTGCATTAACAAGATCTATATTTTCAGGGCCTCTGCTATCACCCAAAGACACTGAGATGGATCTATGCTGCCATAAACTATCAGAAATGTTTAGACTTAAAGTTCAAAGTATTTATCGAGAGCTTTTGTCAGTAGACTTGCTGGTTATTTCCAGGTGTCATGTTCACTTTCCCATTTCTGGGGCAAAACATCCAATACCCACAACTTGTACGAGGAAAGCAGCTATGCTCAGATAGATACCTATACTGGTCATCTTTGTTACTTCATCAAATACTGCTCAACTGATCATTTTTTTTATGCCTATATCTTGTAATCTGAATAAGTACTTTGAAGATAACAATATGCAATATAATAACCAGTGTTAATCTCATATCATTTTGTTTTGAAGTTCTGTATCATTATTTTAATTTCATTAAAGAAAAAATAATTTTAGGGGGAGAGCTTTATTTTGGCTTGCAGTTCAGTCCATAGTTGGCCAGCTCCAAGGCACAAGTAGCATGACACAGAGGCATAGTGAAGGAAAAAGTGTTCAGCCCAGAGAAGCCAGAATGGTAAGAATGGTGACCTAACTTTGACCATGGCCGACCCCCTTCACAGCACATTCAGCTACTGAACACATCAATGGACGAATCTGCTGATGAGTATAGCACCCCATGAGACAATCTCCTTCTACACACATGAGCATTTTGCGGGATATTTTAGATGTAAACTACAGTACCCTATGTGGATAGCCTACAAGTGTGAGCTTTTGACTTCAGAGGAATTCTCTCCTTGTTCATCTGGAAGTTATGTAACAAATTTCTAAATCAGCTAACACCATCACCATATCATTACCATCCCACATAAAAAGGACTGAGAATCAGACCAAAGATATTTCTTTTGGCAAAGACACAATTTGCACTCTTATTTCAGCACAGAAGGACTGAAGGTTGAATGAATATTATTAAAGCTAAACTATGCTTACTTTCCATAATATCTGATCCAGTGCAGATAATATTGTTTGTTGCCTAGTTATTTTGTGACAATTTCAAAAACATTTGTACTTGCAATATAAATTCTGTCTGACAAACCTTTTTAAAAAGTCACTCTTAATATAGCAGTATTATAAAAAATGTATTTGCTTCTAAACTTTCATTTATTTATTTATTTTAGCTCCAAATGGACTTGCGTGAAGAAGGATGGAAGATGAAATCTGAGGCAATGAGTGCAGAGATAAAACATCTAAGGAAAAAAATCCGTGTTACAAAAAGCAATAATGATCCCATTATTACACGAGCCTTGAATACTATTGGTGAAGGGATAAGTACAGTTTTGTGTGCTCCTGGTAAACTTATTGGTGGTATTTTTAAAGGCCTTGGATCACTTTTTAAGTAAGCTTTGCTTTTCTTTTAAGAGAATTATAGCTTGTGAATAGATGTCTTGCCCTATTCTGGATTTCATTTTCATTCAGCAAAATTTTAAGCATAAAAGTTTCTTATTGGAGTGTATCAGTGTCTGGACCATGTTGGAACAAATGCCTTTACTTGTTGATGGATAATATATGTGTTTAGGTAACACATGCTTGTAACAGAAGTCTATTGAGATATTGCTTTTACTAGCAAAAATGGTAAATTACTTAAATGTCATCTGCATAAGTTCATAATATAAATTTTATTATGTTCTGATATTGTAATATAGGAATAGAGAATGGATTTCTATTTTAATAAGTATAGAATGATCTTTGGGATATTGTAAATTTAAAATTAAAAAGGAGTAATGATGTCCCAAATCATATATATATATAGTCTGATGAAAATAATACATTATGCTATTATTTGTAAAAATACATAATTACACATAAACTATCTTTTAACAGTTTAAGGACATTGGTATGTATCCTTGGGTCTTTTTGGGTAGAAAGTGTAGAAATATGGGGAGAAGGACAAGTAACATTCATTACATTCTATATTTTTTGAATTTTTAAAGAAAGCTTGTACTACAAAATTTGTAAATGCAGTAGAAAATTTGAACTATAATACTAGAAGAATTAAAGTGGAATTGTATAGTAGTCAGCGACATTTCTCATTTTTTAAAAAAATGACAGCTACCAGCTCAATGACAGATCTAATAGTAAAATCAGAGTGCAAGAAAGCATAAATTTGCTCCTTAATCATAGTTTTTTGAGGAATCTCTCTACTGACTTCCACAGAGGCTGTACCAGTCTGTAACTCCTAGCAACAGTGGAAAGGGATTCCTTTTTCCCCACAGTCCCACCAGCATTTGTTACTGGTTGATTTCTTGATAGTCGACATTCTTTCTGGAGTGAGATACATTCTCAGTGTTGTTTTAATTTGCATCTCTTGAATAACCAATTATGTTGAGTACTTTTTCATATATTTATTTGCTGTCTGCATTTCCTGTATTTATCCCAGATACCCATTTTCTGATATTGTGAAATGGCAAGAAATAGTTTGTAAGGAAAGAAGAACTAAGGTGAGGGAAAGGGGAAAGCAAGGAAGGGAAAAGGAATAAAACCTACTAGAGAGTTATACAGCTAGTTTCCCTTGTTCAGTGAAAATAAAGGTTTGTGCTAGGATCATTTGGAGAATTTTTTATGCCTACATCTTGTACTCTGAGTAACTACTTTGAAGATGAAAGTACACAATGTATTAACTATTGTTATTCTGCTTTTTTTGTTTTGAAATTTTGTGAGTTTTTTCCATCAAATAAAAAATTGCATCCTTTTGATATTTTCTGTTGGCCTTGTTTTAATTTTTTATATTGCTTAATAATTGAAATATAAATTTCCCTGTAACTTTTGAAAGCTCAGTAAGTATAGCCTCTACTTCAACCTGTATCTGAATTGTAGGTATGAACTATTAGAAACATTACCACACATGAAGTATATGCCCTGGTAAGAAAGATCCTACCATCATTATAATTTCATTGTTTGTCCCTTTATGGTGTCCGGGGCAGAAGGCACAAAGTGAATTTTCAAAGCTAGATCTCATATTGTGAAATCACAGAGCCTGTCATAGGAAGGGCAAGTCTTACTAGGTAATCACTAGACTCCAAATAGATAGAATTGCCCTGTGGAAGCCCCAGTCTGTAGACTCTGTACAAGGACTTCAAAAAGATTGGTGGCAAAAAAATGAAAAAAATCAAATGAAATCAAGGGTGCTTTCCAGGAGATTGAGAGGTAACCCCAGTAGTATTTCCCAATCTATATACTTGATTTGAGATAAGTTTAGCAACTGTACTCAGCAGGGGTTAAGGAAGCTATGTAACCAAGGGTAGGAATCTTGCAATCAAGGGTAGGAGAAGGATAGTTCATAATGGTTTCTCTAAGATACCTGTGAACATTTGCTAAGTAGCACACTTTAGGTAAATAGGAATGTCCCATTATTGCCTTAGGCAGAAATATAGAGATCTCAAAGAGAATTTCTGAAATCAAAGGAAAATGAAGTTACAAGAAAGTAGAACATATGTGAAACAATAAAGAATTGACTACTTGAAACTATTGTAGCAAATTACTTTGATTATAAAAGAGAAGATGGAATCAACAAAACAACGGAGTTCTATTATTATGGGAGAAGGGAGAGATGACACTGTAGAGCAGCTTCCTGTGTCTCTCAGTAGCTATTAGAAACAAGTGGGAAAGAAGTTAGGATTCTATTAAGCAGTAAAAGTCATGGTCCAAAATGCAGAAAGCTTAAAATGGAGTCTGTGGAGTCAGTACCCTTCAAGAATCACTCCAAAAATTTTTCCAGATATATTTAGGTGCACAAAGACCTCCCTAGAGCATGACCAAGGCATGTTCATTCAAACCACTGACTCAAGGGTTTCTTGGCACAGCATGGATGTAATATGACCAATGCATAAATAGGACCTTGAATGATATGTAGTCTCATATGAGGTACAAATCTTATTACTTGTAAAACAACCTGAGCTGTCTTCTAAACACCTGAAAAATTGCTAGACAAGGAACCATTCTTGGGATCTCTTTCTTGCTCTTCCTTCTACTTCCTTCCTTTATATCTTTCAAATAAATTTGCTTGAATCATATGTCTTTCACTATGGTACCATTCTTCACCTCATTAGCTCATTTAACTATAACAGCTGGTAAGCCGACCAGTAGGACACTACTAAACCTAGAGACCTCATCGGACAAGTTTCAAGGCACTTTATTGCACATCATCCCAGAGATCACACTAAACATCAGAAGCATCAGTAGCCCAGAGATCTCACCAGACCTTGGAGGAATCAAGAATCCTCAGTAGAAGAGAGTAACCAGACACCCCAATCAAAAATAGAGTAATTCACTTTTCCCTCTCGTTTCTTTTTTACAAGTGACTAAGATGACTGTCTTTTGGTGGTGAGAATAAGCACTGACATCACCATGTGGAAATGACTAGATTTTGGGGCAAAAGTTTCTGTTCTGGGGGCAGGGGAATCTCCTGCCAGTCAGTTGGATATATATTTTGTTGTTGGCCCCTGCAGCATGGAAAGTCTATCTTGGAGACTGTGGCACAGGCTTTAGCAAGGTTGAGTGCAAGCTGGGTTGAGTCCTGAAAATGTCATTCATAGGCAAATTTTTTTCCATAGTTTCCAACAGAATGGGACCAGGAGTCAGGGACCTGGCCTGTTGAGGTGTTGCTTTTCTCCATGGAATACATGGTAACTGCCCTAGACTTGGGAGCCTCTTTGTTTAGCAATAAGGTGTTTGTGCTTATCTGTGGGTCCTTGTAGATCTTAACTCGCATATTAATTTTTGTATTTGAGTAGGAGGATCAACAAACAGGATTTTGCCAGTAGTAGCACATATATCAACAAACAGGATTTTGCCAGTAGTAGCACAATACAGCACAAATATTTAGACTGTCTTGCCTCAAAGTTTTACAAAAAGCCCCTACTTCATTGCAAGAGATTTAGCTCAAGGCCTAAGAGACAAAATTCAAAAGGGAAGGCCTAATACAGTGCGTAGATAACCTCTTCATTTGTAGTCCCCCTATAAATGTTGAGTTATCTGGGATATATCTTAACTCCAAGACAAAGACAAGTGTTCTCAAGGAGAGCAGAGGCAATATGCCATTTGTACTCTTGAGAGTCCAAACAGTAACTCAGGGCTTTCTTTGGAAAGACAGGCTTCTTCTGCATATGCTGCCCTCCTTTGGAGTAATGGTTGCATGACTTTATGAGCTAATTTGAGCACTAGAAGCTGAACCACTGAAATGGACAGAAGTTGATCCAGTGACTTTTCCAACCCTAAAATAGACCTTAATGTAGGTACCAGCATTAATCATCTCAATCTTCAATAAGCTTTTCCCCTTGTTCATAGCTGAGAATCTGAAAGTAGCACAGGAATACTAAATCAACATGTAGGCCTGCAAGACTAACCAGTGGCTTATATTTGCAAGTGACTGAAGGAAGTATAACAGGGCTGGCTTAGCTGTACAAAAGCTGTAGCAACTATGACATTTTCTGTCCAGGAAGTTTCTAAAATAATTTTAGTACAAAAGCAATTAGTTCTAACTCCACATCAAGTTAAATAGCTATTATAACACAAGGGGTATTTTTAGAAGACTGGAGAAAGGCTTGCTGTATTATGCCATCCTTACTGAAAACCCAGATGCTTCTGTTTAAGCTTGCACTGTTTTCAACCCAGCCAACATCTTCTCAAACAACCCACAAATACAGCAGGAATGTGATAGGATCATCATGCAAAATTATTGCTGTCTGAGGGGCCAATCATTAAGGGGTTTGACTAGCACAGGGTTCACTGATGGCAGCAGTTGTATAAAGGATGACATTAGGGGAAAAATGTTATACCATGGTCACCCCCACCCAGGTCATTGAATCAAGATGACTTATTACTGTGACTCCTGCCCACAATTCAGAATTTATTTTCCTCATTTATGCTTTTCAGCTTGCCTAGGGCAAAAAGAGTCAATATATACACTCACTCCCAATAAGCTTTTCTGGTCCTGTGGGAAGAGGAAGCAATCAGGATACCAGTTATCAGTCTCCAGTAAAACAGGGACCAGAGTTCATCAACCTACTCAAGCAAGTGCATATCCTTAGAGAAGTGTCATTTATCCACTGTAAGGGACATCCAGGCTCCCCAGACTACCTCTCCTAGGGTAATTCTAAGGCAGATTTCACTACCAAACAAACTGCTCTCCAATATAATTCTGGCCCATTAACAGCTTTATTAATAGCCTAGTACCAAGATTTTAACTTAGAATTAGCATACTCTACAAAAGCTCTTCAAATGTTTCATAATGAGGGAGGAACTCAAAAGGACAACGGTGGTATATGGGACATCAAATATTTTTGCCACAGTGAATACAATGGAGAATCATTAGGTCTGTATGCATGTCATCTATTTAGGATAAAATAGTACATGGGCTATTTTGCAGGCCTGAAATGTATAATATTGTAACTCAGTAGTGTGATACATATCCTGTCTATGCCTTCCATAAACTACAGACTCATTTTTCCTCATTTCCTGTACAAGTAGAAAGACTTGGGACCTCTCCTGGAGAAGACTGTCAAATAGATTCCACACATATGCCTACATGTAAGGGATGTACACACTTCCTGTTATGACTAATATTTTTACTGTTTAGATAGAGCTCTTTCCAACCAGGTCAGAATGGGTTCTAGAGATTGTGAAAGAGGTTTGGACTGCCTAGCTCTATCCAGAGTGAAAAAGGACCCCTTTTCATATTTCAAAACGGAAAGGAACTTACCGAGGCACTGGAAATTAAGTATGGCCTCCACCCTGTGTAGAAATTCCCAATCATTAGGAAATGTTGAGGGAGCCAATCAAATTCTCGAAGGAACCTTAGCCAACCAGTGTCAAGAAACCCACCTCAAGTGGGTAGGTAAGTGCCCTTCCAATATACTTAATGAACTTCATGCAACCCAAGTGCAAACTTAATCTCAGCCAATTTGTGATACTTTATGGGAGGCCTCTTTTGACATCTGATCTACTCACTGACACTGAACCTAGCTCTTTAAACATATGACCCATTTAGGAGCTTTCCAAAAGGCCCCCTAGGAGGATGGAAGTATGATTTTTCCACTTTCAAAGACTAACAATAATTGTCAATCCAAAATTTCCTTGATGATCAAGTCTTGATCAAGACCTGGAATGGGAGTTGAACCCTTGACTAACTCTCACTCAAATGGAGCAGCCTATTTACAACCTTATTAATCACTCCTCCTGCCATTAATATACATGAAATAGAAAGTTGGATTCACCTCTCCACAGTAAATTCAAGCTGCCTGAGACACCAGAAGATGAAGAAGTACCAGGATTTTCATATACCTGTGAATTAATAAATCACCTCAAGTTTCTTTTCAGAGAGGAAAACACCAACCAATCTGATGAAGCAGACAAGAAAATGGTTTATTCCCTCTAAATAAATTGTATGAATAGACTGTCCATTGTTTTGTTTAGTACACTTAAGGTTCCTATTTCAGGTTATAACATGACACCTTTTGGGTCTTTTCTGTTTGTTTTGGGAACATTCTGGCTTATTCAAAAATTGCCTCAAATAAAGGTAATAAACAGTGTCTATCTGCATGAGACCTTAAAACTAATCTTATCTTTCCACTATCATTAACAGTCACATAACAACGTGACAGACTTCTTCAATGTACTTGCCCAGAACATTACTTTCTTTCAAGCCCAGATAGACTTACTAATTGTAGTGGTGCATATAATATCAGAGGGGACTAGATCTCCTAATAGCTGAAACAAATGGGCTATGTTTGTCCTTAAAAGAAAAATGTATTTCTTTGTCAATTGTGCTAAAATAACAAGATCTGGCATAAAAACTGGCTGACCATGCTTTTAAGTGCTATAAAAAACTATCTGAATATGAAGTGTCCTTGCCAAACATCTGTAATTGGGGCCTTGTTTATTGTCCTGTACATGGCCTTTATTAGTGCTTCTAATGGCCTTGTTATCACATACTTACCCTCTTGGTCAAATTTGTTTCCTCTTGTTTGCTGGCTGTTAAATTACTGGTGGTGACCGTAACTCAAGTCAAGACCTGCTTTCACATCCATGGTTCATCAAAATATCTTTGGTGGAAAGACTCAGCTCCCTTGAACTGAGTCAGGATAAAGAGTTCTTGGTCTTAGCAGAGGTAGAACCAGTGCCTCTATCCAGGTAAAAGTATCTGTAGAAGATCAATCTCTTTCCTTCAACTCCCCTCAAAATTTTTCAGTGACTAGGGCTTTCAAGGGGGAATATTACAGTTAGAAATCAAGAAGCTGTGGGAGTCATTTCCCTCCCTCCACTTAACTATATACAGCACTTTATTACTATTCATGCTTTCACTATTCTAAGAAAGATGAAAAATAACAAAGCACAAGAGATCAACATGCCATAGGTGCCAGAGAGTTTCAATGGGAGGGATTTAGAGCCAGAAGTGTTTAACCTTTAAATGCTAAAAACCTGATATTGGTCCTTTTTCCCCCGTTTCCTCTTTTGCTACTATCTTTCCTCTGATCTTCAATAATGATAGATACATATTTCCTAATTCTTCCCTGTTTTTATGCAAGAGGATTCTTAATGTGCCTTTAAAATGTAACAGGATGAACCAGTAAAATGATATGAAAGGGGTTTACTTTAGCAATAAACAGAGTGGCACGTGGGTGCTCATACTAGTGGAGATATTATAAGTTGGCAATTGGTTATGTTTAAGGGATGTTTTTAAGATGTGTGATCTAGATGTGTATTCTCTAGTTACCAGGTTACAATGCAAGTCATCTACATATATTTGAAATTGATATATGCTGGTTCCTTGTAAGGCAGAGGATAAATGATGTCCCAAGCAGAGCCACCAGGACAAAGAGTAGGGAAAGTGTGTCCTTTATTTGCCAGTGTCTCTTCAAGGGATTTGGATCTCTGTGAGAGCCCTGATCAAAACTTTGTGTGTGTGTGTGTGTGTGTGTGTGTATATATATACATATTTTTTTCCCCCCCAAGGGGTAATTTTTCACTTCAGTTTTAAGCCTGGTTACAGAAGCAGAGAAGTGGTTAAGGGGTGAACGGTGATCAAGGAAGGGTGGGAAGATCTGACAGGAGTCCCCAAGATCATTATAACCCTTTGAAGTTGTATCACAGCTGTACCTGTACATAGCTTTAGTCATTACCACCCATTTCCTCAGGGAGTTTAGCTGTGCAATGAACAAATCCTTGCCCAATTTCACTCCAGGTAGTGGTTTCCCCTGTCATTTGAGAGGGAAGAATTGCTAGTTATAGGTGAAAAGAACAAATCTAGTTCCTGGATTCACAGGCTTATTGTAAAAGGACTTTAGGAATTTCTTTGAGATTTCTGGAAGAGAAAGAGGCTTGTCTTCAAGTTTCAGTTTTTCTTAAAAATACAATTTTAACATCTCAATTCTTTTGTTTTCTTTGTACCTGCTTTTTATTTCTTTTCTCCTATATGAAAAACTTAAATTCCAATTGCAGGAAAATTTGCTGCTACAAGTAGCCAGCATGGGCAGGGAGAAAACACCAGACCCTCCCATGCATGCTCACCACTATTAGAAGGCATGCTTTCTGTGGACAGCCAGCATGGGCAGTGATAACCTGCCCCTGTGTGTATTCCACCATCAGGAAGCTTGCCTCTCACAGGCAACCAGCACAGACAGTGAGAAATATCCAGATACACCCAGAATGTCTACGGGCTACCATTGGAGATGCTTGCTTCCAACAGGCAACCAGTGCAGTTGGGGAAAATCAAACAAACATGCCCCTCTACACCTGCCTTCATTGAGGGAGTCCTGGTGCAGCTACTGAGGATGAGATGAAGCAACCACATCACCCCACACTCATGATCATTAGGGAAGACTCAGTGTAGCCACATGGGTCTGGAGAAGCCTGCCCCACACCCACTGCCTCCCCTGGAATCTGAGTTTAGAGAAACTCAGTTTCCTGGCCCATTACTATACACTGTGGAGTTGCAGTCAACATGGTAAGTGCCTTGGATCCCACAAATGTCTTACTGGAAGGAACCCAGGAAAATGTCAAGAAAAAGGAACAAAAGGTAATCTCAACTTGTCAGCCCATACCAAAACAAATATGGGAGAAATAGACATGAATAAAAATGGAAGTCACACAACGGATAGCAACTGTAAAGAAACAACTTCTTGAAGCTGTAAAAGTAGAAATAACATCTCACATAAAAGAAGAAATCAGAAACATAAGGAAAGGATTGCAGAGCATGTCTTAAGAATATAAATTAAAAAAGGAGTAAAGGACAATGGTGGAAATGTTAAAAAGTATAGGAATGTTTTACAATGCATGAAGCAGATTCAAAGACCTATCCAGGAGATTTAAAATGCCATTGAAAGCTTGCAAAACACCTTGAAAGAGATTGAAAATAGACTTCCAGATGTTGAAGACATGATTGTAGCTAGCAATTGTGAATGAAATGATCTCTCAAAAATAACAAGGAACCATGAAATAACAATTCAATAACTATAAGATGATGCAAAGAAAAATTTAAAAGTTACAGGTGTCAGCAAAAAAGCAGGGGCCAACACAGATGACACAAAAGACTATTTGTAGAAACAATAGCAGAAAATTTCTCAAAGATGGAAAAACAACATGGCATACAGGTAAGCAAGGCATTTTAGACACTAAATAATCAAAACAATATGAATCTATATCTGAATATATAATAATCATGATCCCAAAATTTTAGCATAAGAACAAAATGCTCGAGAGAAGAAACAGATTACCTATAAAAGAAAGCCTGTCAGAATCATGGTAGACTTCTCAACACAAACCACCAAGTCAAGAACAGCATGGAATGAAGTATTTCAAGTCCTGAAAGAAAAAATTTCCAACCCAGATTGACGTACTCTGCAAAACTATCTTTGAAAACCAATGGAGAAATAAGGTACTTCCACGACAAAGAACAACTGGACAACTTCATGACCAATCAACCAATTCTAGAAAGAGATAAAAATGACCACAGCTATAATGACAAGAACAGAAAGAAACCAACAGGCAGGATAAACAACTAAACAGAGGTAAATTTAGAGAACCAGCAGCAGAAACATAACATGGTAAAATAAACTACCACATATGTTATAAACATTAATGTAAATGGCTTCAATTCACCAATTAAAAGAAACAGACTGGAAGAGTGAATCAAGAAATAAAATCCAAAAGTTTGCTGTATACAAGCAACACACTTTTCTTAAAAGGAAATTCATAAACTGAAAGTCAAAGGATGGATAATAATATTCCATGTGACAGGAACCCAGAAAAGCAAGGATGACATTTCTGTTTGCAGATAATGTAAACTTCAAACCAAAAATGAGCAAAAGAGATAAAGAAGGTCACTATATACTTGTTAGTCAAAAACTTTGAGAAGAGATAACAAATGTAAGCATGTATTCACCAAAATTAGGATCACTCAATTAAGTAAAACAAATATTAAAATACCTGCAAAATCAAATGAGCAATAACAGAATTATAATGGGGGACTTCGACATCCTATTGTCACAAAGAGACAGATCAACTAGACAAAAAATCAGCCAAAAATAATAGAATTGGTTCAAACTTATGAACAAATGGACTTACAAATTGTGTACAGAGTGTTCCAACAAACATCAGAATACCTTTCTTCTTTGCTGCAAATGGGATGTACTCCAAAATAGACCATATACTAAACCATAGAACATGCTTAAGTAAATTCAAAGGAACTGAAATTATCCCATGCATATTATCTGACCATAATGCCCTGAAACTGTAAATTAATGGCAAAAGAAACTGGAAAATCTCCATAAATATGTGGAAATTAAATAGCACCCTATTGAAAAACTAATGGGTCAAGATGAAATTAAAAAATAAACAATATATACAATCAAACAAATATACAAGTACAAATATACTGGAACCTGTGGGAAATAATTAAAGCAGTCCTTAGAAGGAAATTTATAGTGGTGAATTCTCATATCACTAAAATAGAATGAGCAGAAATAACAAACTGATGCTTCACCTGAAACTTCTAGAAAAAGAAGACCAAGTGAAGTGCAAAGCCCAAAGAAAAGAGAAAATTATAAAGATCAGAGAAGAAATTAAAGTAATTGAGACTAATAAAACAACAAAAGAATCAATGAATTGAAAAGTTGGTTCTTTAGAAGAATAAATAAAATTGATAAACCCCTAGCCAACCTTATCAAACAAAGGAAAGAAAAAACCTCAAATTCATGCAATGAGGAATGAGAAAGGTAAAATTTTTACAGATACTGTGGAAATGCAGAAGATCATCAATACCTACCTTGAAAACCTTTACTTTCATAGTAATGCAGAAGAAATGGCCAGATTCCTAGAAACATATGAATTACCAAAGATGGATCAAGAAGACATAAAATTGCTGAATAACCAAATATCAGTTAATCAAATTGAAAATGTAATTAATTTCTTTTTCCAAATAGATTTAAGAAATATTTTGGTGTACTGTGAACTTTTAAAAAAAATATTTAAAGAGAAAAGAAAGCAAAACAAAACAAGGGCAGAAATAACATAAAATTTCAAGAGCTATAAACACTAAGAAATTATTAGTTGATAAATTGCATCTTATGATCTTAGACAGTTGTTCAAGTTACAAAATTAAAGCATAAAAGTGGACTTTCAAATAGTGAGAGTTCAAACATTTCTGTTCAACGATCCAACAAAAACAGTAATATGGTTGTCTATCTTACACACTTAAGCATACATGTAGCTATATCCTTTAGAGCACTTTCTTTCCCTCTCTTTTTTTTACAGCAGCAATTACAAATTTTGGGTTTTATTGTTCCTTCAGTTATTACTTTTTACACTAGACACACGATGTGATATTTTTAAATATGATTTTTATTTATTTCACTTATGAGGATAGTCTCAAGATGCCTCCATTTACCTCTGAAGGCCTCAAGATCATCTTCTTTTAGAGCTGAACAATGTTCCATTGTGTAAAAAAAACCACATCTTTTTCATCCACTCTGCAGATGGTGGACATTTTGGTTGTTTCCAAGATTTAGCTATTACAAATTGTGCTGCTGTGAACATGGATGCACATGTGTCACTGTGACATGCACATTTAAGTTTTTCTGGGAAAATACCCAGGGGAGGGAATAGCTGGTTTGAATGGAACTTCCAATCCTCGCCTTCTGAGAAATCTTCATAGTGATTTCCATAGTGGCTGCACCAGTCTACACTCCCACCAAAAGTGGAGCAGTGTTCCTTATTCTTTGTAGCCTCAGCAACATTTGTTATCAGTTGATATCTTGATGGCAGCTATTCTTTCTGGAGTGAGATGAAATCTCAATGCTATTTTAATTTGCATTTCTTGAATGACCAGTGATGGTGAATATTTCTTCATGTATTTATTTGCCATTTGTATATCTTCATCTGAGAAATGTTTGTTCTTCTCAGGTGCCCATTTTTTGAGAGGGTCTTTGAATTTGGGAGGCTTGATGCTTTTCATTTCTTTATATGCTCTGGATATAAGTCCTTTGTCTGAGGGGTTGCTGGCTAAAATCCTTTCCCATTCTATGGGTTTTCTTCTCACTGTAAATGAAACTGAGGATAGAATTTTGGACCTCGAGGGCAGAATTGCAATTAGTAATCATGAAAGGATACAATTTTCAAAAATAACAGAGCAACGTAAAATGACAATGCAGCAGCTTCAAGATGATGCCAAGAGAAAGAATATAATACTAATAGACATTAGAGAAGATGCAGGAGTCAATGCAAATGAAATAGGCAAACTATTCTCAAAAGTAATAGAAGAAAATGTCCCAAAAATGAGGAAAAATCTGACATACACATAAGTGGGGCAGACAGGATGCCAAACAGTCACAACCAACATAAATCTACACCTAGAACTATATAATAATTAAGATCCCAGACATGCAGCATAAAAATAGAATACTAAAAGCTGTTAGAGAAAAGACACAACTCACCTATCAATGAAAGCCTATTAGAATCACAGCAGACTTTTCAACACAAACCTTCAAGTTGAAGCAAGCTTGAAGAGAGGTATTTCAAGCCCTGAAAGAAAACAACTTTCAAACCACATTGATGTACCCTGCAAAACTTTCATTCAGATTTAATGGAGAAACATGATACTTGCATGACAAAGAACAACTAAAGAAATTCATTTCCATGAAACCAACACTAGAAATATTATTGAAAGACATACTAGATAGCCATTAAAATGACCATGATCTCCAGAACAACAACAGAGAAATCACCAGGTAATTAAACCAGACAAACAATTAAACAAGGAGGAATAGCATAAAGCAAACAACTGGAACATAATATGCCAAAGTTCAGCCAGTACATATCAGTGATATCCATAAATATAAATGGCTTTGATTCATCTATCAAAAGAAATAGGTTGACAGAATGGATAAAGAAACATGATCACACAATATGCTGTATACAAGAAACACAGCTGACCCAAAAGGAAACTCATAGATTAAGAGTCAATGGAGGCAAAACAGTATTCCAGGCATCAGGAACCCAGAAAAAAGCAGGAGTAACTATTCTATTTGCAGACAATGTGAACTTCAAACTTAAAATGATTAAAAGAGATAAAAAAGATCACTATATACTTGTTAGTGGAAAACTACAAGAGGAAGAACTAACAATTATAAATATATATGCACCGAATACAGGAGTACACAACTATGTAAGACAAATACTAATAGACATGAAAAACCAAATACACAAGACACAATTGTAACAGGGGACCTTAATACCCCATTGTCACAAGGAGGTAGATCAACTAGACAAAAAGTCATCAAAGAAATAATAGAACTGAATCATACCTGTGAGCAAATGGACTTAGTAGATGTTTACAGAGTGTTTCACCCAACCACATCAGAATACACATTCTTTTCAGCTGCACATGGGACATTCTCCAAAATGGACCATATATTATCTCATAAAACATTCTTAAATAAATGCAAAGGCATTGAAATTAACCCACACATAATATCTGACCATAGAACACTGAAATTGGAAATTAATGGCAAAAGAAATTGCAAAATCTGTGTAAATACATGGAAATGAAATAACAACCTTCTGAACAACCAGTGGGCTACAGATGAAATTAACAAAGAAATAAAGCAATACCTACAATTCAATGACAATGCAGAAACAGCATTGTGTAATATGTGGAATGCAATGAAAGAAGAAATATATAGCAATAAATTGTCACATCAAGAAAACAGAAAGAGTACCAATAAACAACCTAGTACTTCATCTCAAGCTTCTAGCAAAAGGAGAGCAAGTAAAACCCAAAGGTCATAGAAGAGAGGAAATTATAAAGATCTGAGCAGAAATCAATGTGATTGAAACTAAAAAAATACAATTAATTAATGTATCAAAAAGTTGGTTTTTTGAGAGAATAAACATAATTGACAAACTGTAGCTAACCTTGTCAAGAAAAATAAGAAAAACCCAAATTCATGCAATAGGAACTGAAAAGAGGGAAACTACTACAGATCCCATGGAAATACAAAAAATCATGAATACCTACTTTGAAAATCTCTACTCACATAGAGTGGAAAACACAGAGGAAATGAACAGATTTCCAGAAACCTATGAACTATCAAATTTCAACCAAGAAGATATAGCAATTTTGAACAACCCAATATCAGCTATTGAAATTGAAAATGTAATGAAAAACCTACCAACAAAAAAAAGCCCAAGTCCTGAAGGATTTATGGCTGAATTCTACAAGAAATTTAGAGAAGATTTGATGCCAATACTCCTTAAACTCTTCAATGAAATTGAAAAGGAATCGGTCCTCCCTAAATCATTCCTGGAGGCAAGTGTTACTCTGATACCAAAACCAGAGAAAGACCCATAAAAAAGTAGAACTATAAGCCAACTCACAGATGAACACTGATGCAAAGATTCTCAATAAAATACTGAAAAATAGAATGTAGCAAATCATCAAGAAGATTACACATCATGACCAAGTTGGATTCATTTCTGGATTGCAGGGATGGTTTAACATACACAAATGAATAAATGTAATACACCACATCAACAGACCCAAAAACAAAAACCACATGGTCTTTTCAATAGACGCAGAAAAATCTTTTGATAAAGGCAAACACTTGTTCATGATAAAAACCCTTCAGAATCTCAGAATACATGGTACTATGGGCATTTTATGCTTTAGAACTGATAGATTAAATACCTTTCCCAAAGATGAAATATGTAAGAGCAGAAAAAGGAACAACAGAGTAGAGACAATATTTCTTATTGAAAGATAAATATATAGAAACTTCAGAGACTAAGGTTTGCACAACTGCACTTAATTATAACTAGCTTGAACCTAGGAGCAGTAAAGGAAAGGAGTCATGGAAGACCTATTGAAGAGGAGAAATGCTAAGTAGGAGTGCGGTGGTCTCTGCTCAGAACAGGAAGCTTGAGCACTTTGTAGATGGCCACTCTAGAAACAAAGTGATATAGAAATAGTCATTGGCTGGCATATTTTTCAATGTTCTTTATTTCTTGATTCTATGGTGGGGGCATGTTCCAGAGGTTCCTGCAATCTGAGGCTGTCACAGACGAATCCATTCTGCAGGCAGATAGATCTGTCACCAAAAGGGAAAAAGTTATGGTGAGACTCAGCTCCCAGGCATAGACAGATTCCTGCAATGCTTCTGACAGAGCAAATAAGAGGACCTTCCTCAGCAATAGAATCCTGTCTTTTGGGAAATGCCCATTCTGTGAGTTGGAAAAGAATAAGTAAGAGTTGTAGTTCTCTGTTCCTCACAGGGACAGCATCTTTACCCTTGCCTTTCAAATAAGCTTTGGATCTTGTGGATTTGCATGAATTCTGTGATTTCCTTCTTTTCAGATCTGCTTTGATCTCTGTGCTCAGTAAGGCAGAAATTAGTGTTGATTTCATTCTTTTTTCCATTTTTGAACTCTTCTTGGGGCAATATGATAGGCTGAGATGGAGACAGCTAAACGGAAACCGTAGCTTTTAAAACAAAAGAGAATGGCTCACAAAAGCAGCTCAAGGCAAGAGTCTGAAGAAAAATATGGACTTACTTTAAAAGAAGCTCATACTGGAGAGAGAAAACTTCTTTGTTGAGCTGAAAGTGAAGTTGAACCACCTGCTGTAGCTCAGTATGCCCATCTTCTCTACTGCCCTCTGTCCTTCCTACCCTGTTGGTATGCTGAAGGTTGTAGCCAGATAATAAAAAGGGGCATTGTTGCTATTTGTTGTTTGCGAGACATTCAACACTGATTCCTTCGTTATTATTAAGGTACCTTTGAATTTTTCTCAGATAATACCGAACTGCACTTAGATAATATTGTTTGTTATGCTTTTCTATGATAATTCAGAAAATGCAATGTCTCAAGGTGTAAATGAATACAATTTGACAGCATTTGCAAATAAAACATATGTCTTTGATTTTGATGTCAAGGAATTGTATATTATTTAAATGCATTGTAAAATTGTTTTAAAATTGGCAACATGAATTTTAGCATGTGCTGATAGTAGAGTATAGGAAGTGAAATGAAATGAAATGCCAGAGGAGCTCTATTTAGATTAAATTGAAATGATCTTGAGGATATTGTAAAGTATGAAAGGAAATAGCAAAGTAAAAAAATAATATCCCAAGGTCTATAAATAACCCACCCAGTATTAACCATGAAGTTGTTCTATTTAAAAATAAATATATGAATAAAACAGCTTTGGAATGAACCTAGTATGATTGGCTCCTCCTAAAGAGAATGGGTTGGAATTAAGATTGAAAAGTCATATACTTTTCATGTATAAGGAAGCAAAAATTTGCATCCTAACCCTGTCTTCATTTTAGCTTTGTTTCCCTTATTTACTTGTTTTAACTTTGAGGCATAAGTTTTTCTATAACTTTTGACATCTCATCAAGAATAGCCTTTACTTTATGTCTCTGAAGTACAGATTTCAGATATTAGGAACACAGTCACTACATTTTTGTTAAAACCATAAATTGGATGGTGCTATATTTGTAGTTTCAGTGGTGGGAAATGAAAGAAAGAATGAATGAATTTGTTTTTGATGGTGTTACTTATTTCTTCAATTTTCCTCCATTTATTTATTTCCACCTTAAAAATTGGAACTTGTATATATAGAGTGAAGCTCATTTTATGCTTCTGTATCTATCTATGGTGATCATGGCCTGGTCATCGGTTTTAATTTTATTTACAATATTTTTGGTATTGCAGATTGAACTCAATGACCTTGTACTTGCCAGGCAGATGCTTATGCCACTGAGCTAAATCTCTGGCTTGATTTTAATTTGAGTATTCATATCTCTTTTGCTCAAATTCTTATTCTCATTTTTCTATTACTTCTCCAATTAACATTCTTTAATGGATTTCTTTGTTTGGATATATTGCTTTAAAACATACATTCTTATTTTGTACATGTCCACATATTTAGTTACATGGGATATGTGTGTTGCTTCATAAAACACATCTGCTTCTAACTCTGCACTCTTTATTGCATTGTTCAAGTTTCATTCACTGGATCACAGTAGCATCCCTCACTCTTGCTGGAATTGTGGTTGCTCAGTACTGCTATCCTGCTGCAATTCCCATCCACTTACTAGTCCCCATGCTGAATTTCCAAAGATTACACTGGAATATACATCTAAGAGTTGAAAGCAGGCTCACAGGATCAGTGTTGTAATATTTTCTCTAGAATGACTCCACCATTACTTGTTCTTCCAGCATAAAAATTTTCCATTTTTTAGCTTTTGGAGAGACTTACAATGTCCTGATTCTGATTACTTCTCTACATTTGATAGGTACAAAAGTAGTGGTATGTTCATGTTTTAAATTTAGGGCTAGGAATTTAGCTCAGCATAAGCACCTGCCTGTCAAGTGTGATGTTGTGACTTTGATCCCCAGTACCCACAAAAAAATTATTTTAGCACTAATAAGATTTTTATAGTCATTATTTTTAAAGTTTCTCTATTCCATGGATGCAAATAATAAATACACATATATATTTTTTAATGGAGAGAGATAATTCCTTTGTTAATTTCTTAGTTAATATAGGAGACTTTTGTGGTTAATTTGTTAACATCCCTTGAATGCTTTAGGTATTATTTAGCCATTAGGCTAAGACATTATACATTTTTTGTTTTATTTATCACTCTTTTGTAAATTTTATGTCATACATTTCAGGTAAACTCAGATATAGTTATTGCCTCAAATACAGATGCCAAAAATTATGTTTGCTCCATTTTAAGGTTTGAGAGGCTCCACCAATTAGAGGAAATTCAACAATTTTCTACCATGCTTTGTGATTTTGGAATCATATTAAACATATCTTTCATGCTCCATGATAAAAGAGAGGCCCTCATAGACATATGATGTATGTATGTATCACATATATAATGATATATATTACATGTATCTGATATATAGATCTATCTTTATTTTTGTTATATGTGTGCTTTTGAGTATAAAAACTCAGTTATCTTCATTGTTACTGGGCTACAATACCCTGTAACTCCAATTTAGAGAAGGAAAGGGTTATTTTGGCTCATGTTTTAGAATTTTTAACCCATGCATGGTTAGTGAATGGTGGAAGGAAAGATGTTGATTGACATCATGACACACAGGAAGCAGTGTAAGATCAAGGGAAAAGCCAGGAAGGGAGATACCCTGTTGGGAGCCATTGAATCTGGAGATTGATCACATGTGTGGGGCTAAAGCTAAACCAGCCCTGAAAACACAGAGAACTCAAAATAAGCCACATAAACAGTCTTTTCCAGCACCAAGAGACCCAGACTAGCCAGGCAAACAAGTTGCTAGGAAGTGGGGCTGAAATTGACATTGTTCTTGAGAGGGTATAAATAAACATGTTACTGTGGTTGAGCAATTCCTTCTTTCCTACCAGGAGAGTAAGGGCTTCACCTGACCCCAGCATTGTCTCTTCATTGTCTCATCCTCACATTTTTCCCCATTCAGAACATCTAGAGCTGCAGCCGGTCACTACAATATCCCTTTACAGATCACACAGATCTCTTCTGACAAGACCTCATTTCCTAATAGCAAGTCAGTGCTAATGGCTCATAGTCCTATCACCTTTGAAAGGTCTAACCTTTATGCTCATTACATTTTGGTGTAACAACTATGTATAAACAGTAACATTCTGTCCCCATATCAAAAAACTCATGCACATCTCTTTATGCAAAATTTATTTGGTCTGTCACTGAGTTGCCAAAGCCTTACAATTCCCAAATTGCTAAGACTCAAAGAAAATTCTTAAGTGTGAACCCTGTAAAAAATAAAAAATAATGTTAAACTTACTGACTATATGCTGCATAGGAAAGCCATTCCCATTCTAAAAGGGAAATATGCAGGAAAAAACCATGGTACTGAAGCAGGACCAAAACTAAACAGGACAAACATTAAATCCCAAAATCCACATCAGCATCCAAGGCAAACCATGATGAGTTGTGAACTGCAAAGGATTTCAGTGACTGGGCAGCTTCTTTGTTTGTGTTGGAGCTATTACAACTTCTCTCTTATGTGGATTCTGCTCATCTTCTGTGGCTTTCCTCAATGTGTGTTCTAGACTTCTCCAACCTGCTGGGATCTGCCCTGGACTTTTGGATTCAACTTGTAGCTTTATTCACTTGCTTCTGAGGAACACACTGCCTGCCTTCTCAGGTCTTTTACTAAACCTGCTTGGATGCCTTCATGACAATACAACTTTGGTGTTCTATGCACTCCTCAAATCAACTCTGTGTGGATAACACCATTGTCCACTGCCATCTCAAGCATTAACCAGGCCCTTCTGAATATCAGCTGTAGAGGCCTCCAGGCACCTGGATGGTTCAGCCCTGTGAACTAAATCCTGGGAAACCAATTTCTTAGTAGCCCTTTTCACGTAGTGTGTTCTTGAGATCTCTTATCCAAGCAAATTTTTTTTAGCTTTGCATCTTTGAGCGTTTAAAGGAGGGTACTTGCTAGTTCTTAATGTGCCCTTAAGGCATTTTACTCATTGCTTAACTCCAAAGTACTTGGCTTATTTTTGATATTTACCTTTTCAAAAATCAAGCAATCCTCTGCTCCATCTTTGTGGATACTTTCTGGCAAAACTTAAAAATTGCTCAGCTATGCTCTTGATTTAAACTTTAGAGGTGGTTAAAATTACCTAATAATACCTGTGACATAACTCAAATGTTGGGCATCCTTGAAATTTTCTCTGCCAGAAGAATTTTTCCATCATGGTTTATCTTCTCATATAGATGCAGGGTATAAACAAAATGTTTTTTTTTTTTGTCAGAGCATAATACACATGTGATGAAGTCTCATTAAAAATGACATCCTTACTTATTACTGAGGCATTCTGAGTTGGGCCTTTCCTGTCTCCCTTTTTATTTTTCATTCTGGTCTTCTTCTAAGCTCTCAGCAGAATCTCCCTTCAAGTTCAATTTTGTGTTTTATGGCTGTTTTTCCACCTAGAATCTCCAATCCTTTGCAAACCCCTTATGTGAACCAGTTCTGAATGCTACTGTTCACTTGGCCATGTGGCACCCACTTTGTAGTACCAAAATCTATCATTTTGCCTTGCTCTGTCAGTGAGATATAATACTCAACATGGGACTTAAAGGCAGAGAGAGATTTATTTTCATGTTTTAGAAATTTCAGTCCTTGCACCGTCAGCATATGGTGAAGGGCCTGGATGGAGAAAAACCTAAACACATATGGAATCTTGGATGCTGACAGAGATCAAGGAAGGAGGCTAGGAAGGAAGTTATTTCTTTTCAGGACATGTCCACTATGACATAGTTCTTTTGACCTTTGCAAACCTCCTAACATCAAGTCAGCTATACTGTCCCAATCAGTTTTTGAATACCCAACATTTGAATTCAAGCTTTGGAGGAACATCCACATATAAACCACAACAACCTTTGTACTCAGAAATATACATAGCATTGCTTTTGAGTCAGGGCCTCACTTTGTTGTGTAGCCTGGCTTTGAACTCACTAAGTAGCCAAGCTGGCCTCAAACTCACAGTGATCCTCTGCCACACCCACCTTATACCCAACACTTTAAATATGGGAACATAATGAGTTGCAAAGGTTAGCTTTGAATCTGTGATCCTTCTGGCTCAGACTTTTGAGTACATGGGATTATAGTTATTCATCACATCATCTACATCTCCTATATTAATTTTGAGTATTGATTTTCTATTTTTCTTTTCAGTGTTAGATCTTGACTCCTTTTAAGCTCACCTTTCTGTATGATGTGTGGTAGGGATTTGTAGGGAAACAATGGGCAAAAGAACAATGGATTCTGAGTGTGATAAGGATGGGGCCTTGAAGAACAAGAGTTCCTATGCTCCTGGAATGCATGGTTAGAGTGTAGAGCAGAATCTACAAGACAGCTGCTATAAGCATTAAGAGCAAGTTACAATCAGAGATGCTTGCTTTAGTGATTGCATCCATTGTCCTGATAACACTGCTTAAACTAGGTTGACGTGTCACATAACAAACCACTCCATCTTGGCCTTGTCCATCTGCAAAAATTCTAATATCATACATTTCAAAATGCTTTTCTTCCATGTCTTTGCTGTTACATCCTTGAGTTACAAATAAATAACTGCAGAGGTCTCAGTTGCTGTTTTTCTGAGTCTTTATTTTTCTCAATACTGAACTAAAACTCTTCTCTGAGTAAATTTTCTCAACCTCTGCTGATGCATGGTTGTATTATGTATTAGGAATCCAATTTTTCTGATGTAATTATTAGTTTCTTAACAATGTCTCACAAACAGTGCATTTTAAAAAATTTATTTGTGGTAGCATTTGCATGACCTAGCATGTTACCATTGGTTCAGAGATCTATGTATTCACTTACATGTAGCAAGTTGGTAGTATATTTAAAATACATACTGAGACTTTTTGTGTAACTAGGATTTACAACAAAATGTTCAGTGATGTGAGAATGTCTATGGTCATAGAAATCATAGCACTTGCACCAAAATTCCTGGTTTACAAAGCTTTTTTTGGCACAGACACTATTGCAAAGGGAAGCTCTAAACTCAGAGAGGCTCTGCTCTCTCTGAGCTTTTTACCATATAATTATCTGACATGTTTTTGGTTTAAGGTCTTAATCTTGGAGGAAGAGACTAAGTGCACTTTTCTTAGATTGTATATCTACAGTTATTAAAATATTCATCTCCTTCAATTTAGATGCAAATTGTGAATTGGCAAAACACAACTCTGAAAACGGTACTGATGTCACAGGATGACCCTGGATATTGCTGGATACCAGTAGTAGATACAGCTGCATGGTGGTCACTGCTGGCTTGTGCCATATACCATTGACTAGATGTTCTGGTTTCTGGTCCCTGTGGTTCATCCTTGGTGGCTCATTTCTGGAGTTCTCTAGGACCCTGTTATTTAAATATTACCATGCCCAGAGCTCCTTACCTATGTCAGAAGGTCATGCCTATCTTTCTTGGAACAAACATTCTTCAAAACCAACTGTGAAGAAGGATCAGCTAGAAAATATAGTGTCCACTTCTATGTAGGTTTGGTTTGATGAAATTTTGCTGTAGTGTCTTCACGCATCTTTCTATATAGAACTGAGCCCAGTTCCTTTGTAGATATTCACATACCACTTATGTCTTTTTCTGAGTTTTTTCTCCCCCTGTCTTGGGTGCTCAGAAGCTGGTATGAAATGGATCTAGAGCAAGATGTAAATGTTAGCAATGCTTATAATGGATTATTGTCTTATTGATATTTACTCCATCTGTGATTGAAGATATAGGATTAAAATCTGGGCAGTAGTCCCTGTTGGAACCTTTACACTTATAATTTCCATTCTATTTGTGCACAGCCTTAACTATAGAAATAATAAGCTTTTCAGAAACTTGGTGGTTGTACTTGTTAATTTAAAAACTAGCACTTAAGGGTTGCTCTAATAACTGCAAAATGTAGTTAAATTGCTGTCCCAATTTGGTGTGATGGCTGAGAAGCTGAGCAGCCTGAGAGTAGAACAGTGTCTACCAAAGTTGGTGTGACCACCATTACACATCCTGCTTTGGTTGCCTAAAGCCAGTATAACACATGAGATCTCCAATGATTAATCCATGGGATTGGATCAGGGTAATTATAAGAAACTGTAAAATATTTTTCTAAGTTGAAAAGTATCAAACATTGAAGAAAATAAGGTTTTACTCATTGTTTCTGAGGAGTACTAATCACAGAAGAGGCTAATACCAAGAAGAAGCCTCACCTGACTCCAGTAGTAGTTCAACTGTAAGAAATATGATGCTTTTCCTCCCCTGAACTGTACTCAAAATAATTCCACTTAAGCTTTGATAAAAAGCTTAGGTGAACAATTACCCAGCACTTAGTTTTTGTCAAGTGGATTGTACTTCCCAAAAATATGTTGATATTTGAATGACAATAGGAATAAAAAGCCAAGGTCATGCTCAGTTCAGCTCATGAGGTGGAGTGCTTTCCAATATTGCTGTACTGGCTTCCTTATGATTTCAATAATTTTTGTCCCACACTGGGACAAAAAATTATTAAAAACATAAGGATAAAAGCATTGGGGAGAACACTCAAGAATTCTGAATATATCTTCTGACAAAAAGAATTTCTCATTTATTCATCATAAGAAAAATGATCACATTTCAGAGTATAATGTGGATGTTCACTGATCACCTATGGTGAAAGTTCCTGAAAACTAATACAGAACCTGAGTAACTTTCATTGTCTCTCTTTTGGGTTCATCAGACCTCCTTAAAGGTACAGCTAATGTCTTACTTGTTTGATTCCCTAGCTTGCTGCACAAAATAAATATTTGATCAACATAATCAACAACATAATCAGTGCAGGTAGCAGCTTCATAATCTGACTGTGCTATTAAATCCTTCAATCTGAAAATTTGAGCAGACACAAGATCATTGAAAAAAAAAAAAACAAAGTCTTCTCACATGACAGTTAATTCCATGCTTAAAAATCAGGGCCAAGTATACCCTATATAAAGTCATAGATTAGTGTATTGGAGTAGGACATGTCATGTACTGTTGGTTCCAAAAGAATGACATTATAAAAGGGGAGCTAAATTTGAGGGTGGGAAGTATATCTGGGTCTAAGGCAGAGAATAGAAAGAAATTTAAAGAGAAAATTATTAGAATATTGTAGATCATACATGAGAGTTCTGCTCCATGTGACATTGAGATTTTTGAGCCTGTTATTCTATTAGAATAGTTCCTTTTATTTGTATTGCATATGGCTGTCCAGAGACATAAGTAAATTTGTTTTTAACATTTTATGTGGTTAGAAAAGTTTAGATTCTTATCACAGTTAAGCACAAAGCCTGATCTTTTCCACAACCCCCTATTCCTACAGGGACAATCTCCACTACTTTTTAATGGCACACTTTGGTCCTTTGTGCTACAGTTGATGAGACATGCTGACACATCAGCATCAGAGTCCATAGTTTGCATCTTGACTCACTCTTTGTTCTAAGGATTCTATGGGACAATGTATAATGACTTTTATCCAGCATTATAAATTTATATCATACCGAATCCTTTCACTACACTAAAAATGCTCTGTTATCTTTCATTCTAGCAATAGTTATTTTTTTACATTATTTTATTTTACTTTATTTTATTGGCATAGGAAATTGAACTCAAGACACTGTACTTGGCAGGCAGACACTTTTGCTATTGGGCTATATTTCCAGACAAATTGCCTTTTTACTCAGCAGGTCATTTACTTTGCTGAGCAGAAACTACTTAGTTTAATGTTCCTCACTGTACTTGGCAGGCAGACACTTTTGCTATTGGGCTATATTTCCAGACAAATTGCCTTTTTACTCAGCAGGTCATTTACTTTGCTGAGCAGAAACTACTTAGTTTAATGTTCCTCAGTTTTCTGTTTTTCTTATCTTGGTTCTGCTCTTTTGGTCACATCCAAGAAATCATTATCATGACTAACATCAATAAGATTTTAATATTTTTCAAAATATTTATTTCACATAGTAAGGGTTCCAATCATATTTATTTACACATGGATATTCAGTTTTTGTAACACTATTTCTTAGCAACATCACTGTTAGCCTCCAATGTGCTTTTGAACTTTTTGTAAAATGCCAATTGACTGTGTATGGTGAATTTACTTTCAGAGTCTCTATTCTTTTTCATGAATGATGTGTCAGTTTTCATGTAATTAATGTAATTTCTTAATTATTGTAGCTTTGTACTATATTTGAAATCAAGAAATGTGGTATCTCTAGCTTTCAAGTATTCTTAGTGTTCTTTTGAAAGACTTTCGCTTTAACTTATGGACCACTAAAAAGTTATATTTCATAATTAATAGTCATAGGCAATGATAGGCAGTGATGGTAAACATCTTGGATTCAAAGCTTGTTACTCAGAAAAAACATGACTTGAATTTTCTTCTATGGTAGTTGGGGACTTGAAAATTTTTTTACTAAAAATA